>CAUEHQ010000660.1:0-29132 GCA_958510825.1 Brachypterus glaber | reverse complement strand
TTATGGTATTTTTTTCAAAATAGGTCAGCTTGATCTTTTTTTTTACAGTGTACGTATGTTAAGTGACATTTAGCACCTGTCACCAATGTAATATAATCACGTCAAACAATTTTTTCCTCACCGTTTCTAAACGTCCTCACTGAATCCGAAGTTTCAATATCGCTGCCATAAATCGTCGAGGCGTCGATAAAAGGGGTGACTTGATTTATTTGTTCGCGCCATCCCAAATCGCAATCAATTCTGGTGGAGGGGGCACTTCGCAAAAATTCCAGACACCGGATGCGAAATTTACCCAAAAACCAATCGTCATCTGGGACGTCGATTGGTAAACAAGATGGATGCTGAAAAACGAAAAGAAAATATTGAGATGAGTTTTTAATCGAAAAGAAAACTAGTCCAGTCAAAACATAAATGTTAATTGCAATAAATGTACACGGGCTGATATTTTAAAGGGTAGTAGTGGATGATAACAGAACACTCCTGTTAGTTTTCACCTTGTGATATGCGTAAAGGGTGTCCGCTATCTTGAATAATAGGGGAGAGTTCCTTAATATCCATATAAAAATGCATATAACCAATTTTGTTAAGAAGAAAATTTCCAACAATTTTTCTTTGGATCGTTTTTTAAATATTGGATTTATGGGACCCTGCACAAAGAAACCAGGTTAGTGTGTCAAATTTTACGTATTAATTTTTTTTGTCGGAGTCTTATGTAGAAAAGTTTTTTACATAAGAATCCGCCAAAAAAAGGAATACAGAAAATTTGACCCACTAACCTGCTTTCTTTGTTGTAAAATTTTTATTTCAACAAAATATTTTTATCCTTTTTTATAACTTTTTACTTTTATCTCTATACTAAAATTCTAAAATGGAGTATTTCTGATACTTTCGTTAGATTCTTGTTGCATGTATAAAAATACTTGATATAAACTTTTTAAGTAATTAAAAAAAAAACAGTAACGTAATAAACAATTGTTTTAATTAGATCTTGTTCCGAAGAAATTAGTATTAGTACTATTTTTCATTATTTTTAGTATTTTAAATACTTAGTACAAATATATACAGCTTGTTAAACTTAGGATGAGACGTGAGTTTTAGAATATGGACGCATTGGACAGCGACTGTATTTATCAGTTGTTAGAGGTACGCGTACCACCTATCTTTCTTCCTCCGAATACTTTCTCTTTTATTTCGACGAGCTGTCTTGCATTTAAGTTTTTTTAATACTCAATACAAGAAATTTTATTATTCAAACCAAGTACTTTTACTTCATTCAAGTTTTAACCATTAGTTTAAGTAATATACGTATTTCAACTAAGCAAAACATTTAAACTAAGTATTTTTAAGTTAAAAAATCCTTGCAGATATTGAATCATTTGAGCTATTTGATCTGAATATTACGTACTTGTTTTAAGTGTCATTTCTTTGTATGTAGCTAGAAAAAAAGTTTTAAAAATGCCAGCCTTTTAAATATGTATTGCTTTAATAAGATTTTATAGAAAAGTAGACAAAGTTCACTTAACATTAAAAGTACTTTTAAGTTGAAACTTTTTAGCCATTTGATCTGAATATTACGTACTTGTTTTAAGTGTCATTTCTTTGCGTGTAGCTAGAAAAAACGTTTTAAATAGGTACTGCTTTAATAAGATTTTAAAGAAAAGTAGACAACGTTTACTTAAAATTAATAGAAACTTGAAAGCTTTCACACTATCAAATAGAATTACTTCAAGCGATCAAGAAATTAATGAAAAATCAATGTGATGTCTCCATTAAAGCGGAAAAAATGCTAAATTAACAGTTTGAGCGTTGTTATTATAAAAACGGTTTCAGCTATTTTAATATAACTTTCTAACCTAATTTCACGAAATCGTAATTTCTTTGTTAATTAAATTAATTATTACACTTTTTGGTAATTATTTTTATTTATTTTTTTCGTTGTGCATTCTACTTTTTTTGTTAATTTAATAATTACCAAAAGCCAAATCTAATTACATTATTTCCACCGCATTAATGTTAAAAAAAATTTAGGAATACTTTAGAAGTCGTACTTGAATTGGGTTTTAACTGCCATAATAAGATTTTATAGAAAAGTAGACAACGTTTACTTATAATTAATAGAAACTTGAAAGCTTTCACACTATTAAATAGAATTACTTCAAGCGATCAAGAAATTAATGAAAAATCAATGTGATGTCTCCATTAAAGCGGAAAAAATGCTAAATTAACAGTTTGAGCGTTGTTATTATAAAAACGGTTTCAGTTATTTTAATATAACTTTCTAACCCAATTTCACGAAATCGTAATTTCTTTGTTAATTAAATTAATTATTACACTTTTTGGTAATTATTTTTATTTATTTTTTTCGTTGTGCATTCTACTTTTTTTGTTAATTTAATAATTACCAATAGCCAAATCTAATTACATTATTTCCACCGCATTAATGTTAAAAATAAATTTAGGAATACTTTAGAAGTCGTACTTGAATTGGGTTTTAACTGCCATAATAAGATTTTATAGAAAAGTAGACAACGTTTACTTAAAATTAATAGAAACTTGAAAGCTTTCACACTATCAAATAGAATTACTTCAAGCGATCAAGAAATTAATGAAAAATCAATGTGATGTCTCCATTAAAGCGGAAAAAATGCTAAATTAACAGTTTGAGCGTTGTTATTATAAAAACGGTTTCAGCTATTTTAATATAACTTTCTAACCCAATTTCACGAAATCGTAATTTCTTTGTTAATTAAATTAATTATTACACTTTTTGGTAATTATTTTTTTTTTATGTTTTTCGTTGTACATTCTACTTTTTTTGTTAATTTAATAATTACCAAAAGCCAAATCTAATTACATTATTTCCACCGCATTAATGTTAAAAAAATGTAGGAATACTTTAGAAGTCGTACTTGAATTGGGTTTTAACCGCCATAATAAGATTTTATAGAAAAGTAGACAACGTTTACTTAAAATTAATAGAAACTTGAAAGCTTTCACACTATCAAATAGAATTACTTCAAGCGATCAAGAAATTAATGAAAAATCAATGTGATGTCTCCATTAAAGCGGAAAAAATGCTAAATTAACAGTGTGAGCGTTGTTATTATAAAAACGGTTTTAGATATTTTATTATAACTTTCTAACCTAATTTCACGATATCGTAATTTCTTTGTTAATTAAATTAATTATTACACTTTTTGGTAATTATTTTTATTTATTTTTTTCGTTGTGCATTTGACTTTTTTTTTTAATTTAATAATTACCAAAAGCCAAATCTAATTAAATTATGTACACCACATTAATGCTATAAAAATGATAATTTACAAAAAATGTAGGCATCCTTTAGAAGTCGTACTTGAATTGGGTTAAGAATTTACAATTTTGGCGAAGGCGCAGTGCAAATCTAAATTAGTTATGATAGGAAACTGTGCATTTTGTGACATTTTTTGTATAAAAAATGCAGTATCTAGTCCTATTTTGTATATCTTTGTGATAATATCCCAAAAAAATTCTTATATAAACTTAAAAAAATATATTTTTAAGATAAAAAAAAAACAACAAAATGCCACTGTATTTCTAGCAAAAGCTACAAAAAATCTGACTCTCGATTAGTTACATATCTGCGGAAAAATTGTTTTTTGCAGTTTTACATTTAGAATATCTTGTCAAAAAAAAGTGATAAGTTAAAAAAAAAATGTCGATCTGCCTGTATGCCTGGTTTAAACCTTATAACTTTTTAAAAGAATATCTGATTTAAAAAAATCTTTGAGCAAACGATTTAGAATCTTTGTGATTTACGTCCCGTAAAATAGTTAACATTAGTTTCGGGTTAAGGGGCATAGGGGACAAATACTAATATTTTTCGTTTCGCTTATTTATCTTAGAAAAAACATACTTTTTTACTAAGAAAACATTTTTAATCATTTTTGTAGTAGGGCTATTAGTTTCCAATATATAGGGATTTAAGAATATAGCCATCCGTCTAGAAAGGCATGCGTTTAAAATTAAAATGAATTAATTACCATTAAATCTGGAGGCAAAAAGCCTCTACCTCCACGATCACAGCATCTGGGTATGGAACCATTGAAACTTCTAGATTTCACAACAGATGTCACGTCATGATCTATAAACTGGCCCCATTGCATGAACATTAAAGTCACACTTTGGATTTCATTGTTTTTATCCCTGTGCACATTTGTGCTGATCGTGCGGGCCGATGGAAGACGTTTGTTTGAGTTTATAGAACGCCGAACACTTTGAATTCCTGAAAAAGAAAAAATAATTATAACTGAAAAAAAAAAAATAATAATAATAAGCATCGAATTATTTACAGATACAGACTTAGTTAATAAATATTTTGATTTGGAATTGGACTCATTAAAAGTTTGTGTTTTCCTTTCCTCTTTACTGTTCTAAAGATATTAAAGAAACTAAAGATACTAAAGAAATTATAAATACTAAAGAAACTAATAAAAAAATATCCATACAATACAATACAAGTGGGATTGTGAGGCAACGTAGTGTCTTTCAAATCACTGCGACCAATAAGATCTATTGTGTATCTCCTTTATAGATTAGTCTACATCAAACTTCAGGCTTCCAAAGAAGTTCAATAGTTTTTTGGGGGAATATATTTGCAGGTCTTGGGTATACCTCTTCGAGATATAGTAGCCTTTTGCGAGCAATGGCTTCACTATACATATCCATAATAAAAACTTTCTGGGAAAAAACTAATAATTTGTGTACTTTAGAAATTAACAAAATCTTCCAACAACCAGTAGATTACTGATATGTTGGATTAACTTGATTTCTGGTTACTAAGTAGAAAATGCCTAATTTAATTCTCTAGGGAAGTAAGTATATACCCAGCAACCATTACCAGTAGTTGCCATGACCACTAATACATATTAGCGAATTTTTTAGTAATTAACTTTATGTATTTATTTTAGGTCAACTTACCGTCATCATAAGCTGGTGGTAAAAACCTCTGCATGGGTAGCATAGCAGATCCCTTCCAAGGGTTATCTACGTTATTGCAAGTACCGTCGGTGGTTCTGTACCTTCTGGTTGCCGGGGTACATCTGGGCCTACCATTGAGTGGGCATTCCTCCAGAAGTATTCTGGATTGAAATGCCTCTGGAAAACCATTGTCACGTCCAACATTTTGTGGATACCTGCAAAAAAAAACAATATTTAATTTAAGGTTTTTCTTGTTTTCCCTTAAAATATTTCGAAGTACGTGTTCTCGATTTTTTCGTCTTGTGAATTTTCTGTCTTTTCCGAAATTTTAACAAAGCTTTAGGTTAGAGACTTAATTACATTAAGCTTGTTTTTAAACGGTCTCAGTAGGGATTATTTAAGCAAAATTTTTGGTGAATCAAGGAATATAAATACTTTTCTCTAGTAATCAAAATTTTGGTATTATTTACCGATCGTTATTTTACTAAATACTGTAACATACTTTAAACTAGATCAATAAGACAACAACTACAACTTAAAGTATACCAAACTATAACTGTGATATAATTTACCAAATGTTACAGTATTAATAAACCCATGCTCCGTGGGGATCCAAATGAACCAGCACGGTTTTTATGTTAGTATGACAACATTTTGTATACAATACACACATTGCAGTATTTAATATCACAAGTAAAGTATTAAATACCAATGGTGGCAATATAAATAATAGTTATTTATGGTACTAGTGGGTAAAGTAAGATATTGTCCATGAAAAAATTAACCTGCGAGGCGTCAGCCAAGCAGGTTAATTTTCGAGAGGGCATTATCGGTTTACCCATGAGTGCCATACAAGGTTTTATCCAATAAATAGCTTAGAAATTCATATTTTTATTAAAAATTTTAATGACATTTACAATAAAATAATTTGACAAGTGACAGTTGAGTGAGTAAAATAAATAATTATCCACTCAATAAAGTAAAAGCCACGCGGGGGTTATTATTGAGTTTATCTATTTAAAATAAAGCTGGTAATTGTCTTATTATCTGTATGTATTGGATACAAGATATGTATTAACAAATAACATTCAGCATTAAAAATACAACGAAATTTTCTGAGTGTACGGTATAATAAATAAAATTTTTGGGTCTTCAAATAGACGAAAACTTAAATTGGTTTTCACATGTAGATCGTTTGCGAGGAAAATTAAACAAAGTCAGCTACTCGCTCCATGTAATGAAGAGTTACGTTGATGTGAGTACCCTTAGAGTAGTATACTTTTCGAATTTTCAGAGTCTCCTTAAATATGGAATCATCTTTTGGGGGAAATGCAGGAATATAGAGTCGGTTTTTATATGTCAAAAAAGAGCACTTCGCAAAATGCTTGGGCTATCGTACAATGAATCTTGTCGAAACAAATTTAAATCAAGCAGGATCCTGACTGTAATCGGGCTATATGTATACGAGTCTGTCTTATTCCTGGTAAAGAATATGCACCTTTTTCGAGGCCTGGAATCGGACAGAGTCCTAGACTATAGTTTTCCAAAACATCGACTAGCCACATATGAGAAAGGATCATATTATTCGTCAATACAGTTTTTCAACAAACTGCCTCTGAGTTTAAAAAGTTTAAAAAACAATAGGACTAAGTTTAAAAATAGTCTATACAACTACATTTGCGACTTAGAACCATATAGCCTGGAAGAGTTTCACTCATCTGTTTAAACAACTTTTTATATTAATTATATTATTTATTTATTTTCTGTTACTTTTAAATATGTATTTTTTTTTAAATGTGTTTTAAATTGTCCGTATTTTTATATTTATACATGCATTTTTTTCTGCAAGGCAGGTTTTAGTAAGCCAGCACCACTCTTTTTGACAAACTTTCAATAAATATTTTTAGTTACTTTTGTATCAGAAGTATTTATGCGAAATAAAGATTATTATTATTATTATTATTATTATTATAATACTATTCTAGCGCTTGCGATGTGAATAGTATAATAATAGAACCTACTAGAATTTGAACAATCTTAACTAGAGTCACGCACCTATAAATATATGGTAGATAATTATAATTATGTTAAACAAAAACGTTTTTTCAATAAATTAATAATAGTTTCTACATTATTTAAACAAATCGTGAGATTAACTCAAATGAATAAATGAATAAATAAATAATTATAAGGTTAAGAGGCAAAAGTATAAGTACTACAGGCTCTGATAAAAACAGACACCAACGCTTAAAAATGAGAGTAATTCCATTCTCAACACTTTCCTTTATGTTAATGGAGAAAGGACATGTGTTACTAAAAAGGGAACAAAGTGTTTTGGTTTTAATTGTACCTAATAAGAAAAATGAAAGTTTTACTGTGATTATTTTTTAACGTTTTTAATAAAAACTTTTTATTAACTAATTATTTAACAATATTTCTGGTCACGTGTTTATTTCTGTCCAATCATATTATAGCTATATATTCCCCATATTATGGGGAATTTTCTACTATAGAAAATTCTAGTGAGAATCGCTGTAGTATTTTTTTTCAGTATTTCTCTTGTACCGTAATTAATACGTTCACTGCCAACGGCTAGTTTTGACAGCGGAGCAATGGGTATGGGCAAGGGAAAAATAGAAAGAATTGATTAATGTTGTTAGGGGCGCCAGTTACTTTAGCTTTTACTCCTTTAGGTAAGTAACAACCTAGTGTAAATACTTAAGCTTTTCAGTTTGAGAAAATATAACCCCTAAATAAAATAAGATAATTCATTTGAGAAATTTATTATAAATAAACTTAATGAAAGCACATCAAGTAATGTATTAATATATATAAAAAATATGTGTAATTATATTAAGATATAATTAAAGAAATCTTAATAAAAATTACTAAATTCAGAAATCATTCGACTTAAATGTATAAAGAAAACATGAAGTTCAGCAAGCACCAAGAAATGTATGTAAACAACAATCATTTCTTGCAGTGTATAAAAGTCATGCTTAAATTAGAAATCATTTAATCAAAAGTATGATATTTAATAATTAATAAATGAGATTAAATGTTTTAAAAAAAATAAGTACCTAAAAATGAACAAAAGTCAGAAGGGCATATAGTATTAATCAATACTATATCAGATCTGATAAAGTTTACAGTTATAAGAATATTGAAATAAAAGAATTTAAAAATATGAAATATTGCTTTCAAAAGTTTTCAGAATGAGTACTTAGCTGGTTTCTGCAAAATCCATGAGGTATGAATTCCATCGTCTCCATCTGTGCAAGTCTCCCCTATGCTGATGAATTCATTTCTCAAATGAAAGAAGAAAAAAATATAGGCTGTCCCATCTACTTTGGAAAAATTATCTTCCAGGATAAAATGTACGATTGAAAATGTTGTCCGGGATTAAATATGCTTTTGAAAATTATGTCCAATATAAAATTGTCTGCTAGACGGTCATATAGAATTTATCTATGCCGAAAAATACAGAACCATGTTCCAACAGAACATCACTCCATGCGGAGAACTTGTATATCAAATATACCAAAATAAACTTCAACCCAAATTAATGTAATTCCATATTAATGGTATAGAAATGGTGAGTAATTAATGGTCTAGTGATTGTGCTTAATTAATGGTAATAATGGTGCTTTATGGTGCTTAATTAATGGTAATAATGGTGCTAAAACAATAATTATATCTCAGAAATATTCTAAGAAACAGAAAAACTTAACTTACGTCTCATTCTAAGTCTTCGATGTCCATCGAAACGTTATGAATGCATAATTGTAGAAAATATCAGTTATAATATCTTCCGCATTGTTTAAATATTCATTTTCACTAACTTTAAATAAAAATACATGAAGGATTACTTCGATGATTACAGAAAATAAACACTCGTCAAAATGAGACCACCATTGTACAGAGTTCATCAAGAAAGAGCGAAAATCGACCTTATCAACCGGTATGAACCCTTCAGGTGAATAAAATCCTATTTCTGAACTATTAGCGACATCTATGTAAGTCATTATCAACTACAGTTTTACCGTATAGGATTCCTAATAAAGGTAACTGAAACGACACCAAAAATAATAACTAATTAAAAGAATGTTTCCTAATAAATCTGTATTAGTGATATCTAACCTCAAAATATTACTCTAAGAAACAAATATAAACAATACTTATTGTTTATCAGCAAAACTAATAAAAATACGAACAGAATACTCAGTGTCCTGTGAACTAAGTATAAACAAAATACTGAATCTAAGTGAGCAGTTCCAGCAAACTATTTTCAACAAATTCTGGATTATCCCGAAGAAATAAACATACGAAATTTTCCAGGAGAGACAAACTACAGATGAAAGCCAGTGAAATCCAACCCTCAATAGACTCTGAAACATATAAAAACCAGGTAAGTCCATAGACAAATGCACTATAGAGAAATAAGTCATATGATTCTTTATTATTAAAAATCATATTCTAATTATGTTTTCTTTATGTTATTTTCAGGTAGAACTATGGAATAGAGACTCATATGGTTAGAATTCAGTTCCTGTTACAAAATAGTCCCAGATACAAAATAGTTCTGTACGTACGTAACTATTTATATACAAAATAAACATAAATTATAACGTAAGTAAACGAATAGTTTAATTAACCCTTGCTATATTACAAAGTGACGATTTATGTCGTTACACATGCCCCCTCCAAAAATAATAAAAATATTTAATATACAAAAAATATTTTTATACCAAACTCTATAACTATTTAACTTAAATAGCTAAAATATATACTATATTTTATTTAATAAATCAACAAAAAATACAATACTTTATGTAAATCATTTGAAATACTACTTGATAATTAACAATAGCTAAGCTTGATAACTACGTGTATCATTCGCCTACTCTTATGTAGAACATAATTTTGGGACTTTATCGGTGTGTGTCATAAACAGGTAATTGTCATAATCAGGTAATTGTCATAATCAGGTAATTGTCATAATTAATTTTGTTTTCTTTTTAGCTAAGTTTTATCAAGATAAAAAAATAGAAATAAGACTTGACTGTGTGCACCAGAATTCTCTTCTACAAAAAATATATTTATATATTTTTTTTACTACTATATACAAAAGTTTTGGGTACCCTTTAAATATTTTCAATACATTGATATTTTTTAAATATCATTTTGAATGATACTAAGAATATATTCTTATTTAATAAAATCTAGCCAACTGAAATGTCACTATTCGATCCAAAATATTTCTTTAGATCTTTAACATGCCAGTCGCCTCTATGACCATCTGCATTTTCCAAAATATACACTAACTTTGACTTTTTCGCAACAACTTTGCAAAGTATGTACTTTGGAGCAAGTTTTGCAGCAAAACTTTTACTAGCATCTGAGAGTACTTTGTTTCGTCTCCAAACTTTTTCACCTATATCAAAATTTACTTCACGCTTGCGCAAATCATAAGTACGCTTATTACGTTCATAAGCTTCATGTAAATATTTCTTTACATCAACAAAAATCTCTTTAAGATTTCCCAAGTCTTGACTATACGAGTCTCTGTCACAAGGTTCTAATTTAACACCATCAGTTGATGTCATTTTGCCATAATAAGTTCCTGTGATAGGTACATTCCTCCCAAAATTAAGAAATGCCGGCGTATACCCCGTAACTTCATTTACAGACGTTCGTAAAGCTAGACCTATTTTTGCTAAATTTTTACACCATTCTTTTTGATTATCTTTTATATATGATCTTATAGCAGTAGAAATTGTGCGATGTTGCCTTTCCGTCGGATTATTTTGACTATGGTAAAGTGCATTAAACCAAATTTTCTGTACATTATATTCATCTGCTAATTTTTTAAAAACTTTACCAGCAAATTGTTTTCCATTATCGACAATTAAAAATTGACAGACTCCGTAAACTAAAAAAACTTCATTCTCAATGAATTTACATATTGCATTTGCAGTAGCTTCCCTTAAAGGATGTAATAATGTATACTTTGTAAACCAGTCTGACACAACCAAAAGATAACAAAAACCTTTAGAACTTCTGGGAAATGGTCCCTGCAAATCACATGAAATAACTTGCCACGGATAATTTACTTCTTTTTCACGACCCATCAATCCAAAACGTGCAGAATTACTAACTTTTTGTGATTGACAAATATTACAACATCTTACATACTTTAAAATATCTTTACGCATTTTTGGCCAAAAATATGTTTCTGAAATTCTATGAAAAGTTTTAAAAAATCCCATATGAGAAGCTAATACATCGTCATGACATTCTTTTAGTACTTGTTTACGACATTTTTGAGGCACTAACAATTTCCACTCTATAATATTACTTTTTACTTTTGTCTTGGTCGGTATGAACTTATAAATATTATCATCAATAACTTTAAATTGCGGATATGAATCTGGACTCTTAAAAATTTTTTCCCTCAACTGAATATAATATTTATCACTATTATAATCATTTACATTAAAATTAATTAAATTTACATCTGGAAAAATTGATTTTTCTGGTTCTATTCTATCAAAAGCTCTGGATAACCCATCTACTACATTTAATTTACCTCTACGATATACAATATCCATATCATATTGCTGTAATTTTAATGACCATCTAGCCAAGCGACCAGAGGGATCTTTCATATTACTCAAATATTTTAATGAAGAATGATCTGTAATTACTGTGAATTTAACACCTTCAATATATGGTCTAAACCTATCTATAGCAAACAAAACAGCTAAACATTCCTTTTCACCTACAGAATATTTTATTTCACTACGTGTTAAAGCTCTACTAGCATAAGCTATTACTTTTTCTTGACCATCTTGCGTTTGTGTTAATATGGAACCGAGGCCAACTAAAGAAGCATCACATTGTATAACAAATGGTAAAGAAAAATTGGGACTTGCTAAAGCTGGAGCATTTATTAAAGATTCCTTCAACAATAAAAAAGCTTTTTCTGCATCCGTATTCCAACTAATGGCTTGTTTTTTACCTTTGCCCTTTAAAAGTGAATTTAATGGACTAACAATTGTTGAAAAATTCCTAACAAATCTACGATACCACGAAGCTACACCTAAAAATCGTTTTATCTCTGTACTATTTGTTGGTCTAGGATAGTTTATTATTGCTTCTACTTTTTGCGGATCGGTTCTTAAACCAAAATTATCAATTACAAAACCTAAATACTTAAGTGATTTTCTAAAAAAATTACTTTTTTCAAAATTTATTGTAAGATTAGCAGATTTTAATTTTTCATGTACTATTTGAAGTAATTTAATATGTTCCTCAAAAGTTTTTGATACTATTATAATGTCGTCAATATAAACAAATATATTTGGATAAAAGGAGAAAGGAAAAAGTTTATCCATTAATCTTTGCTGACTTTGTGTTCCATTTTTGAGTCCATAACACATTACATTAAATTCAAATAGTCCCCTACCAGGTACGGAAAATGCAGTTTTTTCTTTAGCAGTTTTTGTAAGTGGAATCTGCCAAAAAGCATTTTTTAAATCTATACTTGATATATATTTTGCATCGCCTAATAAACTTAAAATGGAGTCTATCCTTGGTAAAGGATGTGAATCACCTTTTGTAATAGAATTTAATTTACGTCCATCAAAACAAAAACGGTATGTACCATTAGCTTTTTTTACTAATAAAACTGGTGAATTAAAATCAGAATAAGATGGTGAAACTATATCATCTTTTAACATTTTATCTAACTCTTTATGTAAAATTTCTATTAAATAAGGTGACAAAGGATATTGACGCATTTTAAAAGGTTTATTATTTCCTGTATCTATATCATGTTCTATTAAATTTGTTCTACCTATTTTTTCGCTATATAATTCTTTAAATAAACTAACAAATTTATCTGCTATCTTTTTCTGTTCGTCTGTCAAGTCACATAAGCCTACTGAATTATCTTTATTTATATCCTGACTATCACTGTTATTACTGATCACATTCAAATTATTAATTTTATTATTCCAAGATTCATCGAAAAAATCCAGAGTCATAGAAAACAATTGTAAAAAATTCACACCAAAAATAAAATTTGTTTCCAAAGAAGGAACAACCAAGACTTGTAAAATCTTAACTTCATTATCTACTTTAATAGGTAAATAAACAACACCAGTTACTAACTGTTTAGATTTATCAGCTGTAGTAACATGCGGTATAAGACATTTATCAATTTTTAAATTAAATTTTTCTAAAATTTTAATCGCGTGACCACCAGCCACTGAACAATTTGCACCTGTATCAATCAAAGCTGTTATATTTTTATCAAAAATATTTACTTTAATATATGGACGGTTATCTCTAGGTAATTTAATAAAAGAATTTTTATTAATTACAGACAAACTATACGGTTTATAAAAATTTTTAACTTTATCCAACCAATCTTTCCATTCATTCAAATAAAATCGTTTATTTGTTTCTGTTACACTTGATTTTTGTAAAGAATTGATATTACTTTTATTATAATAAATGTTTTTACAAAAAGTAGTTTTGTTATCCTTTTTTACCTGACTGTCATTATTATTTTTAGCCTTTTTATAAAGTGAATGCCGACTAAAATCATCCACTTTCCTATTTAGTTTTTTGTACAGGAAGGGCAATTTTTAAAAACTACATCTTTATATCCACATTTATAACAAAACTTTGTTCTTTTAGCTAAACATTTGCTAAAAATATGATTTGGTTGGTTACAGTTATAACAAATTACTTGTCTACTTTTATTATTACTACTATTACTACTATTCTGTGTATTATTAAAGCTTTGATTGGTACTTTGACTAATTTGAGAAACTTGACTACTATTACATACTGAACTTTGACGAGTAGAGGAAGATGGGGTAAGTTTGGACACTGTGGTATTATGACTACAATTACATTTACTACTAAAATTTTGACTTATATCCGAACTTAGGACATTTACTTTATTAACTGCTTTATTTTTTGCCACACTTTTACCTGCTATGCTCTTTTGTTTTAATTGATAAGCTTCATCTATTCTTTTACAACTGTCTTTTAAATCTTCTAAATCATTTATTTCTATAAGTGATAATGGTGTAAAATAATGTGGTAATATTCTTTCTCTAATCGTCTTAAGTCTAGTATATAAACTTGCAGCATGAATTAAACGTTTAAACAAGGTTTCCATAGCACCTATAAAAATTGCGATAGATTCATCGGGATTTTGATATCTAGAACGGATATCATCCCATGTTCTATCATCTATGTTAGCTGGAAGAAAATCTTTTTTTAATGCTTGAATTATTTGAGACCACGAATTTAAATTATCTTTAATTGAGAGAAACCATGACAATGCTGGTTCTTTGAATAAGTCATATGCAGATTTAAATAACATTTCGTCTGTAACATTTCTACTTATTTTCATATATTCAACTTGCTCAATAAAATTTAAAACATTAGACTTTCCATCAAAATTAATATTCCATTTATAAACTGGTACTGATTTTAAATAATCATTATCTTTTTTACTAGAAACATTAGGACTAAACTGTGTACTATTATGTAATGAAATATTATTATTTACTTGAGTAAGATCTGAATTTTTACCAGATTTTTCATAAAGATCTAAAATATCTGCTTCTATTTCTAAACAAGTTGCTTTTGTTATTTCTAAACATTGAATACGTCTAACTTTATTTTCTTCTACTTCAGGAAAACGTTGCAGACGATTTGTTACATGTACTAAATAAGTTTTTAATTTTCTTAAATCGGCTAAACTATAATCACCATGATATTCTACAATTTCTGAAGATATACTATCTAAAATTCTATTAATATTTTCCACTTCACTGTTAAAATTAAAAGTCGGATCTACATATTTTACTTTAGGATCTTCCCTAGCTATGGCTCTACCTAAAACTTTAATTCTAGATGCTCTATTATTTTTTGCTGTTAAATGTCTTATACGAAGTTCATAATTTACCATTTCTGCAGTCAAAAATCTAATTTCCATTTTATCTAAATCGTCCATTTTGAATATTTATTTTCAAAATTTAAATTCAATTTACTCAAAATATTTATTTTATAATAAAATATTTATACTGTACCACAAATTATTTTTTTTTTGTGTACACTGCTCAACAAAGTTTTTGCATACTTTGGAAAATTTTCCAAATATGTCAAAAAAATACTAAATTATTATTTATCTCAATTGGACAAATTAATAATTATAAATAGTCTCCAAAACTACAAAATTAGCTAATATTTATTCATATCCTTCGCATAAATAAATACCCTATTATCCATTTATTTCTATTGAATAAACGATAATTTCTAGAAAAACTGAACCCACGCCAAAATTTCTCTATTCCATGTTATTCCATAAAATTCAGAATAAACATAAAAAACACATATCTGATATATCTTATCAGATTAACTCTAATTTGACTTAATTTTCAACAAAAAATATTTTATTCAACAGTTATATGTAGTTTTTCTCAAAATGAACTTTAAGTTACACTGAAAAAAATAAGCTTTAGATTTTTACAAAAAATACACTGAGAAAAATGGAGTAAAATTAAAAAAACAAGTGTTCTATCTATCCAAATACCACGTTCTTGAGCGCCAATATTAGTGTACCGTAATTAATACGTTCACTGCCAACGGCTAGTTTTGACAGCGGAGCAATGGGTATGGGCAAGGGAAAAATAGAAAGAATTGATTAATGTTGTTAGGGGCGCCAGTTACTTTAGCTTTTACTCCTTTAGGTAAGTAACAACCTAGTGTAAATACTTAAGCTTTTCAGTTTGAGAAAATATAACCCCTAAATAAAATAAGATAATTCATTTGAGAAATTTATTATAAATAAACTTAATGAAAGCACATCAAGTAATGTATTAATATATATAAAAAATATGTGTAATTATATTAAGATATAATTAAAGAAATCTTAATAAAAATTACTAAATTCAGAAATCATTCGACTTAAATGTATAAAGAAAACATGAAGTTCAGCAAGCACCAAGAAATGTATGTAAACAACAATCATTTCTTGCAGTGTATAAAAGTCATGCTTAAATTAGAAATCATTTAATCAAAAGTATGATATTTAATAATTAATAAATGAGATTAAATGTTTTAAAAAAAATAAGTACCTAAAAATGAACAAAAGTCAGAAGGGCATATAGTATTAATCAATACTATATCAGATCTGATAAAGTTTACAGTTATAAGAATATTGAAATAAAAGAATTTAAAAATATGAAATATTGCTTTCAAAAGTTTTCAGAATGAGTACTTAGCTGGTTTCTGCAAAATCCATGAGGTATGAATTCCATCGTCTCCATCTGTGCAAGTCTCCCCTATGCTGATGAATTCATTTCTCAAATGAAAGAAGAAAAAAATATAGGCTGTCCCATCTACTTTGGAAAAATTATCTTCCAGGATAAAATGTACGATTGAAAATGTTGTCCGGGATTAAATATGCTTTTGAAAATTATGTCCAATATAAAATTGTCTGCTAGACGGTCATATAGAATTTATCTATGCCGAAAAATACAGAACCATGTTCCAACAGAACATCACTCCATGCGGAGAACTTGTATATCAAATATACCAAAATAAACTTCAACCCAAATTAATGTAATTCCATATTAATGGTATAGAAATGGTGAGTAATTAATGGTCTAGTGATTGTGCTTAATTAATGGTAATAATGGTGCTTTATGGTGCTTAATTAATGGTAATAATGGTGCTAAAACAATAATTATATCTCAGAAATATTCTAAGAAACAGAAAAACTTAACTTACGTCTCATTCTAAGTCTTCGATGTCCATCGAAACGTTATGAATGCATAATTGTAGAAAATATCAGTTATAATATCTTCCGCATTGTTTAAATATTCATTTTCACTAACTTTAAATAAAAATACATGAAGGATTACTTCGATGATTACAGAAAATAAACACTCGTCAAAATGAGACCACCATTGTACAGAGTTCATCAAGAAAGAGCGAAAATCGACCTTATCAACCGGTATGAACCCTTCAGGTGAATAAAATCCTATTTCTGAACTATTAGCGACATCTATGTAAGTCATTATCAACTACAGTTTTACCGTATAGGATTCCTAATAAAGGTAACTGAAACGACACCAAAAATAATAACTAATTAAAAGAATGTTTCCTAATAAATCTGTATTAGTGATATCTAACCTCAAAATATTACTCTAAGAAACAAATATAAACAATACTTATTGTTTATCAGCAAAACTAATAAAAATACGAACAGAATACTCAGTGTCCTGTGAACTAAGTATAAACAAAATACTGAATCTAAGTGAGCAGTTCCAGCAAACTATTTTCAACAAATTCTGGATTATCCCGAAGAAATAAACATACGAAATTTTCCAGGAGAGACAAACTACAGATGAAAGCCAGTGAAATCCAACCCTCAATAGACTCTGAAACATATAAAAACCAGGTAAGTCCATAGACAAATGCACTATAGAGAAATAAGTCATATGATTCTTTATTATTAAAAATCATATTCTAATTATGTTTTCTTTATGTTATTTTCAGGTAGAACTATGGAATAGAGACTCATATGGTTAGAATTCAGTTCCTGTTACAAAATAGTCCCAGATACAAAATAGTTCTGTACGTACGTAACTATTTATATACAAAATAAACATAAATTATAACGTAAGTAAACGAATAGTTTAATTAACCCTTGCTATATTACAAAGTGACGATTTATGTCGTTACACTCTTTTACAACAAGATTTCATACTTAAAACTAATTAATAATTAAATATGAATATATTACTATTTATAATTATTGTTATTAATTTATTATTTACCAAAAAATACCTCAAAATATTCTTTTTATAAAATGTAATGACAGTTTTTTTCGGTTGACTTTTATTAACATGCTTGCAAGCCTAGCGCAGTACCGCGCTAGTCAGTACTGCAGGAAGTGAAATATAAAAATGAACAAAAGGTTTTAGTTTAGCAGTTGAGAATGTAATTGAATTAACCAAATCAAAGAATATACCCGTAAAAATATTAAGATAAGTAATAAAATAATTTATATCAATTTGCGATGAAAAAAAATATAAAAGTTGGTTTGACATATTATAAATCGTTAAAAAATAATCTTCCGAA
Organism: Brachypterus glaber; assembly: GCA_958510825.1. NCBI lineage: Eukaryota > Metazoa > Arthropoda > Insecta > Coleoptera > Kateretidae > Brachypterus > Brachypterus glaber. Next base: position 11,000 of record CAUEHQ010000660.1, on the reverse strand, counting down.
TTTCACATGATTCTTCGAATTATCGGAAAAAATTCACAGTTTTCATTCAAATTTGCTGTCAAAGAAAATAATTACTCCAGGGGCGACGTCCCGGTCGTAATTATTTCCAGACAGCAAATTTTCATAAAAACAGCGAATTTTTCCCGTATAATTATCAGCCTCTTGTGTAATTATTAGCATAATTATTAGCATTAAATACTTAACATACCTTTTATTATTTGTCCTTTCAATAAGTAATTTTATTAAGAGGGAAATTTCCAACAATTTTTGTTTGGATTATTTTTCTGCGACAGTCCCCCCCTCGAATCATCTCTGCTACTATACTTTATAATATAAGCTCGTGTGTATTTTTTGCAATTTCAACATAGAAGTTTGACTTTTTATTTATAATAATTATAATAATTATAATAAATATAATTATTTACATTTAGCATAATTTCTTTTTATATAAAACATTCTAAATAAAGACGTGATAACCCGATAAGCATATATATATATACGAAAGGGTACTTTATTTGTCCCACTGACCTAAAGAAACGATTTCCAATAAAAAGAAAACAATCTAAATCACTTTCTAAGAAACTCGTGGTTATTTATTGTATATTTTAAATTTTAATTAAAATATTTAAAAATAGTATATTGTTTTACTAAGAGGTAAAGTGAAGCTTTTTTTACTAGTAACTACAGACGAGTAAAAAAAGCACTTTTCCTCTGAGTGAAACATACTATTTTTTTTCAAGCATCCTATATATTTTTTTAAATATTAATTTTTGAATTTAATTTATTCAGTAATGAAGTATGTTTTTTTATTAAAATAGTTTTTTTTATTAAAATTTTTATTAAAATAAACTTAAACCTTCCTTAGCTCATTTTAATTTTTTTCGTAGGCTAAATCGTACACTTTTCGCGATTTCGATGGTAACTTGTCTAATGTAGCATTTGCAATTTCGCAGAGATTTGTAGGTGTATAAACCATATTCAATCATTTTTAATCAATTTCACACAAGGTTTTTGCACAGAATCTCGAGTCGACCACCTGTTTACAAAATAAACAAACAAGTTTGAAGTATGGCTGTCATCAAAGTCAAAGAGTGCTGCCGCCAGTGGTGGTTTTGCTAACTAACTTTTTTTTACGGCGTACAATGAACTCATATTTTTACTGTAAAAAATAGATCACTTCTAACTAGTGTGTTTAGTTATAAAATATGAACATTTTAGTACGCTTGTTAGTTGGGTTTTCGGGTAGGGCTAGAAGGTTTCTCAATGCGTTAGAAAATAAACTTGTGAATTTTGACGATGATTGGCAATGGGGAATATCTCCCAGAATCAACCGGAAAATCGAAATAATCCACAGTGGGCCAGGAAAAAAACGGACAAAATTCTGAATTTTTGCATAAGACTATTTTTGATAACGCTGATTTCGAATAAAATAACAAAAAAATAAAAAAAAAAAATTCAATCAATCTTTCTTCGTTTATCGTGTCCACAAAAAACGTAACATATGACGGACAGACAGACAGACAGATGGACATTTTCAAAGTTTCTTATTTTTCAAGAAAAACATTTGTATCCAAGAATTTTTTGTCCAGTACGTTTTTTGACGATTTTGGGGAATTCAAAACTATAGTATAATACTATTCTAGCGCTAAGCGCTGTGAATATTATAATAATAAGTTTCTTCGAGAGTCTTTTTTTTTAACATATTAATTTTTTTAAATTAATAGGGATGTGCTTCTTTCAGAAAAATTTCCTTCTTTTACTAGTTACCTATTTTTTAAAAAATAAACCATAGAAAATTTTATTAATTTATTTTAACATATTGTAGTTTTCTTTTTGGTTTAAATTTTTTTAATATTTTATAAAAATAATATATTTAAAGTTAGTATGACATTTCTAATAATGTGTACTCAAGTTAATTTGTTTATACATTTAAAAAGTGTCTGGACTTTTTTTAAAAGAATTATACTATTTTTAACCTAATTTTCATTACTTGTAATTCGAAACAATTGTCGCTGTAATGTTTGTTTAATAGACAATAAATTTATATTTTGGAGAGATAACATTTTTTCTATGGTTCATTTAAATCAACTCCAATATGAGTAACAATTTCTTAATTTTATTTTTTAAAAGTTTATCACTTCCGGATTTTCCAGAAATAAGTTAGATTTTTCAACAAAATTAATTTAAACCAAACAAAATTAAACAAAAAATCAACCATTGTTTTAAAATTAATAGTTTTATAATTATTTAAACATAAATGTATGAAACATAACATTAACTATAGTTTGATTTTTTACGATACGGTTATTTCGCGAATTTAACTTTACCAGTTGTACCAACATGCATGTATTCATATAAGCTCCTGTTTCATTCATCGTTTTTTCACTGGACCCTTCATATATTATTTAAATATTAAACATTTCATCAAAATAATGGAACATTTCATAAAAATCATGAAAGAAAACTTATAAATATGAAAAACAATTAGTATTTTTTAAAATTTGGATTCAGTAACAAATAAGATTAAAAATAAAATAAAACTAAAAATATTGATGTTTGATACGACCTTGATGAAAAAAGTTATGTAAAAAAGTTTAGACTAAAACTCGTTACATTTTTCTTAATATGTGTATTTTGAAATTGTAAATGTTTAGATTTTGATTAAGTAAATATACTTATATTTAAGTGTTTAGACAACAACCAAAAAATCAGTTTTTTTTAGGGTTATTTGTGATAAACACTCGGAAATGAAGCAAATAAAAACTTTATTGCATTACATAATCATGCCAAAGTTTCACCTAATATTTGGGCTTCTTCAGGGCTAAAAAGACATAAAAATTATTAATAATAACTTGGACATTATAAACTGATTTTTTGGAAAAAAATGTATATAAACAAAAATAAAAGAAATTAATAAATTAAAAACTTACCTAAATTATTAAATATGCATTAAAAAAAAACAAATTAAACATAAATATTACATGTTTTAATGCATATTTAATAATTTAGGTAAGTTTTTAATTTATTAATTTCTTTTATTTTTGTTTATATACATTTTTTTTCCAAAAAATCAGTTTATAATGTCCAAGTTATGCCCAAAAAGTTTTATATTTTTTATGTCTTTTTAGCCCTGCAGAAGCCTAAATATTAGGTGAAACGTTGGCATGATTAGGTAATGCTATAAATTTTTTATTTGCTTTATTTCCGAGTGTTTATCACAAATAACCCTAAATAAATTTCAAGAAGCATCCTGTAGGAAATATTATTAAAATCAGTTTTGTAGTTTTCGTTAATTTTTCCTCATCTCTAGAATATTTGGTATAATTTAAATGAGAAAATGAAAAGTTTCAACAATTTTACACAAAAATACACTTAAGAAATAGAAAGGCATTCCATGTATATCATTTAAATTATATTTTAAAAAATTAATAACGAAAATCCAATAGCAAAAGTTTGAATCCTATTTAATTTCTTCCTGAATTTAGGGGTAGTATCAAAAAATAATAAAAAAAAATTAATTATCACTAACTCACTAACCTAAAGAAAATATTTCCATTAAAAAGAAAACACTTTAATTCGAATTCACTTTTGAAAAAACTGCCACTATAGTGCTATATAAACTTTGCCTAACTACATTTTGAACTGAAAGACATTTCAGCGATGTCTTTGTAGATATAAAAACATCTGAAGCCCCACCTTATAGTATTTCCATGGTGGAGTTAAAGGTAAAAGTTTTATTTGCCCCCTTCTACCGTAATAAGATAAGACAAGCGGTGAAGATAGTAAATGCTACACAGTCTATGGTATACTCCTGGAAGGGGAAGTAGTTCTATTATACAATAACAATAATTGTTAATTTAAAAAATAAATATTCACTTTCTTCTTTCTTAAATTTTATTTCTTCAGAATATATGGTTGATTTTTTTGTAGAAAGTGGCGCCAACTGTGACATACTTCCTTAAATGATCAAATTTTTGTGATTATTGATTTTATATTTTTTAACCGACTTCCAAAAAAGGAGGAGGTTATCAATTCGACGTGTGACTTTGTTTTTTTATGTTTGTTCCCGCATAACTTTGGAACGGATGAACGGAATTTGATGAAACCTTTTGCAACTTAAAGAGGACATTATATTATAATTAAACTTAGAGATAAATATTACTATTGACAATAAAAAGTTTACCATTTTCAAATTTTGTCTTAGGCCGGAAAAAATTGGTATAAAAAATCCTGGTCCAATTTTTAAAATTCAGTTTTTTGGAAGTTGTAATTATTCAATTTTAATTATTTCTGGAAAATAGAGGGTAATAAAGTGTTTATTTCCACATTTTATTTCACCAGTAACTTCTAAATTGTTCCTAAATGGGATTACTGAAAGTTTTATTCTTCAACAAACTTTACTGAAATATTCAGACATTGATTGATTTTAGTTGAAGTTAGCATCAAAAACGTTTTAGCAAACATACTGAAAGAGGATTAGAGAGGTCCTTTTAAACGTTTTCTAAATTCTAATCAATGTTTTAAGATTTAATACTCATATATAGATACACAAGAGGCTGAGAATTATGCGGGAAAAATTTGCTGTTTTCATGAAAATTTGCTGTCTGGAAATAATTACGACCGTAGTAATTATTTCCTTTGACAGCAAATAATGAAAACTGTGATTTTTTCCCGATAATTCGAAGAATCATGTGTAATTCGGAAGATTATTTTTTAACGATTTATAATATGTGAAACCAACTTTTATATTTTTTTTCATCGCAAATTGATATAAATTGTTTTATTACTTATCTTAATGTTTTTAAGGGCATATTCTTTGATTTGGTTTAATTACATTCTTAACTGCTAAACTAAAGCCTTTTTGTCCATTTTTAAATTGAAAATTATGGTTCTGTCAATAGTTTAGTCACTTACTGCAGTACTGACTAGCGCAGTACTGCGCTAGGCTTGCAAGCATATTAATAAAAGTCAACCTATAAAAACTGTCATTACATTTTATAAAAAGAATATTTTGAGGTATTTTTTTGGTAAATAATAAATTAATAACAATAATTATAAATGGTAATATATTCATATTTAATTATTAATTAGTTTTAGGTATGAAATCTTGTTGTAAAAGAGAAATACTGAAAAAGAAAATACTACAGCGATTCTCACTAGAATTTTCTCCAGTATAGCTATAATATGATTGGACAGAAATAAACACGTGGCCAGAAATATTGTTAAGGGATTGGTAGATAAAAACGTTAAAAAATAATATAAATAATAGATATTTACGGTAAAATTCGTTAATGGGTAGATAATATGTAAGCTAGCACTTAATTAGGTTAATATATAATTTATGGAGCTGAAAAATCTCTACAAAATCCCATTTCAAATTTTTTTTGTGAATCATTTTGTGTAAAAAAACTAACTTAAATTTTTATCGCCTAAAAACAAGGGTACATTTGAGTTTTGTGCAATATTCAAAACTACACATTTGTGCAGCCTAATCTAAAAAGGTGTGCTTTTTTGGAAGTTTCAAATTAGGTTTTTGTGAAAATAATTACAGTAAAATATTTAGGAAAGTAGATCTATGGAATACTTTTCTATCTGTAATAATGCGAAGAGTATACGTGCTATGGGTAGGCGGATGTGTTGATGAGAGATTTTTCTTCGTTTTACGAGAAGAAAGTTTTTGTTTATATTAAGTTTATTGGTTTTTGATGCTCTTAATTGAGAAAAATCATGAAACATCTTTAAACGTATTTTTCAGTTGCAAACTAAATCATGTATACGAGTTTAATGATGTATATACAGAGCGGTCCAAAAGTCACCCCCCCCCTATTAACTTTTGAACTAGTTAAGATATCGATTTCAAATTTGAAACTTTTAAATAAGACAACTTAAACTATCTTTTAGCATATATTTAATACTTTCATCTCTTAAAATGTGGGCAGGGGGGCATGGGGGCACATTTTTTTAAATGGAAAGGGGGGTCGTGTAATACATCATTTTAAAGCTTATAAAATTCTCCATTTAACTTCATATTTTTAAATAAAAAAAAAAAATTGGGTTTAAAATGAGGTTGAAAATGGGTATTAATGTCAAAATTCCTAAAAAAAACAAATAATTTTGTAAAAATGCCTAATTTCATCATAAAAAAATGTTAATTATACTTTTAAACTAATTTTAGTTGACATAAATTAAACTTTATAAAAAAAAACTTAAAAAATCGAATGTTTTAGCACAAAAAATTGAAAAATCAAAACCTTAAAAAACATTTTTAAAAAATTAAAAAATGTTAGTTTAAATAGAGAATTTTATAAGCTTTAAAATTATGTATCACACGACCCCCTTTCCATTTAAAAAAATGTCCCACTATGCCCCCCTGCCCACATTTTAAGAGCTGAAAATATCAAATATATGCTAAAAGATAGCTTAAGTTGTCTTATTATAGAGTTCTAAATTTGAACTCGATATCTGAACTCGTTCAAAAGTTAAAAGGGGAGGGTGACTTTTGGACCGCACTGTATAAGGTTCACAATATTTTTATGGCCCTAAAATTAGCAGAGTTACTTTTAAAGGGCCGAGGTCCTTCAGGATGTACAATATTTTCTTGGACTTATTCCCTTTTTAATTTAGATTTACTTCTTAGATTTTTTTCATCCCATAATTTAGCTTATTCAATTTTTTCTGACCCTTTTATAAAGTTTTTTATTTGAACTAATAGCATACCATTTCATTGTGTAACTGAATTTCAATAATTATGTAAAACGCAATTATTTGACCTGAAAATTAATACTTTAACACAATTTTAAGTGTATTAAAATTCAAACCACGAAAATCCATTATACTTTTTTTGAAACATCTTACTTCAGTATTTGTTTATACCAAACCCATACGTGTCTAAAAAGTTTCTTAATCACCTATTTTTAATTACACATAAATGTGTATACATATTATTTCGTGTTTTTTTTAAGAATTTGAGTTATAATTTTGTTGTTTTCTTTGTAAAAAATGAATTTAATTGTTTATTTTTTACAGAATTTAATGTTTGAGGTGCTCAAATTTAGTTTTTGTTTTAAAGGATTCTATTTTTGAATATTATTTTGGCGTTTCATAAAACTAAATTTTATTAATTATAGGGGAAAATCAAAATGCAGTTTTTGCCTTTTTGACGTAACAGCTTGTCATTAAGTAACAAGCTGTTGCTAAGTCTTAGTAAACAATACAATTTAATTGTCAAATAATTGACAATCTACTGTCTAACAAAGGTAAAAACTGCGTTTTAATTTTTACCTCCTCATTGGTTATTTCTTAAAAAGTAAAACTTAAAATAAAACTGAGTAAATCTACTTTTAAAAATTATTTTGATATTTCTTTAAAAAAAAACAAAACTGTGTCTTAAAAAGTTCTATGTGCAATGAAAAGTGCACATAGGACTTTTTGTAACTGTGACTTGACGAAGTAACTAAGAATATAACCAATTAAATGTCAGGATTAAATTTTATTGGTTAAATACTTAGTTTTGTAATTTTAATATTTATATTTATATTTATTTATATTTAATATTTCTACATATAACTAAACATAGTTATGTTTAAGTTTTTAAGGGATTCAACACTCACAGACAATAATTTAATGTTTCATACGTAAAAAAAGAAAGGTGAATTTATAGGCTAAAACTGTTTAAAACTAAATCTGATTTGCCAGTGCCCACAAAATAAAAAAAGTGGTCTGTGCTGGGGTTGGACTTTGGACAGTGTAGAAAAAAATGAGCCTATGAAGTGCCTTTTTTATGACAGATTTGTGTTCAGCATCCCAAAATAAATAAGAATAGGTGGGTCTCAACCCCGGCACAGATGACTATTTTTTTTTGTAAGCCCATGTTTTTTCAGTGTAGAAAAAAATGAGCCGATGAAGTGCCTTTTTTATGTATTTTGGGATGCTGAACACGAATCTGTCATAAAAAAGGCACTTCATCGGCTCATTTTTTTCTACACTGAAGCAGGCACTTCATGGGCTCATTTTTTTCTACACTGAAAAAACATGGGCTTACAAAAAAAAAATAGTCATCTGTGCCGGGGTTGAGACCCACCTATTCTTATGTATTTTGGGATGCTTATTCTTATATAAGAATAAGTGGATCTCAACCCCAGCACAGACCACTTTTTTTTTGTGGGCCCAGACAGTTTTTTCAGTGTAGATACAAAATAAGCCCACGAAGTGCGTTTTTTATAGCAGATTCGTGTTCAGCATCCCAAAATACATAAGAATCCGTGGGTCTTAACCACAGCACAGACCACTTTTTTTTGTGGGGGTCCAGACAGTTTTTTCAGTGTAGAAACAAAATAAGCAGACGAAGTGCCTTTTTTATGACAGATTCGTATTCAGCATCCCAAAATACATAAGAATAGTTAGGTCTCAACCCCAGCACAGCCCAATTTTTTTCTTTTGTGGGCCTAACTTAAAACAAAACTGGTCAAATTCAACTTGAATATCATTTACTTCTTTACTTAACAAGTTTGTATTATATTTAATAATAGCATTTAAGTAGGTAGACTTTCCTTTTTAATAAAAATTGTCTCATCATGAAATAAGAATATAATAGTTTAGTTTTATTTTGCGTACTAGAGTGAAAGTCTTTCTCTCGGAAACTATATTTTTTATTTGTTTTGGGCTTATACATTTTTTTAAATGTAAGCTGAAATTTTACTTTTATTTATTTCTGAATTTTAAACAATCACGATTTTGCCTCTATTTTTATTCTTTCATATTGTTTAATTTTATTAATGTTAATTACTTCGATAGAAGTTTCTCTCTCAGGATTCCGACAAAGGAAGAATGGGAAAAGAAAGAAATACAATTTGTGCCAAACGCTTTGGTGTGCTATACAGACGGCTCGCGTATGGAAGGCATCCAAAGCTCTGGGGCAGGACTCTTCGTGGAGGACCTGGACTTGCAAAAGAGTTTTCCACTTGGACGCTTTTCCACTGTCTTCCAAGCTGAGGTCTATGTCATACAGGAAGCGGCAAATTGCAGGGAAATAAGGCAGCACCGGGGGCACGATATATACATCTGCTCGGACAGTCAAGCCGCTCTAAAGGCATTGTGCAATCCCAGCACTAGGTCACTCCTAGTCAGGAGAGTGTGCAGAAGCCTTGGAAGAGCTAGCAAGGGACCAAAAACGTTCAACTGGTATGGGTACCGGGTCATAGTGGAATTCCCGGAAACGAGAAGGCAGATGAACTTGCAAGAGCTCGGATCAGGGATGGCCTGCACGGGGCCGGAACCTATATTGGGTGTTACAAGGAAGCAGGTAAAGACCGCTCTCGATGAGTGGGCTTATACCAAGCTAAAGGAGCAATGGAGAGCGGTCGACGGTTGCCGGCAAGCTAGGGACTTCCTGGCTGACCCAAGCAAATCAAAGACCGACTGGTTGCTGGAAAAAGGAAGAACCTGCACTCAGACAACTTGTAGGGGTCCTCACGGGCCACTGCAGGCTAAGGAAGCACCTGGCAACAATGCGTATTCTAGAGAGGTCCGAACTATGCCCAGAGTGCGAAGAGAGATGAAACATCCTCTCATTACTTAGCCGAGTGTGTCAGATACGACAGGATGTCAGGTTGCAAGTGTTTGAAACTCAAAGACTCAACCAAGAGGAAATAAGAGATCTCCCCTGGGCCAATATCCTGACCTTTATTGAAAGGACGGGCAGGTTCAAGGAGGACTCAAAATTAGTAAATGGCTGGGATTGCCTGGGTGACAAAAAAGGGCCAGAAATGGCCTAGTTGTCTGGCTTGGCCAACCCAAAAATTTACTACTACTACTAATTACTTGTTAGGAAGGGCATAACAGTATATTATGCACCTAGTATGCGAACTAAGTCTTTAGTGATCAAGACTGATTTTTTTTTTTGCTGAGACGGTTGTCGAAGCCAAAAAATCAGTCCGAGAAGACTTATGACAGTTCTTATACGTGGTGCATATAACATTTTTTTCTACTACCTAGCTAGTAACTCTAAATATTAGTTAAAAATATAGTTTAAAAAATATTTTGACATTGCTGTCAGTTTGACATATAATACATGAAAAAAGTTTAGTAGTTGTCTTAAATTTTATCATTATTGACCGTCGTCAATAAACAATGCTTAACAACGGTCAATAATATATGAGTTCACTGATTTTATTGGTTGCCCAAAGAAAACAAGCCTTGACAACGGTAGATAATATGTAAGCTAGCACTTAATTAGGTAGTTGTAAAAACTATTTTTTAATGTTTTTACAAGTAAAGCCCTAAAAACTATATCTTAGATATTCACTGTGATAATAATATTTCCTAAAAACTAATTACCAGCTACGGCTAGCATTAAAAAAATTAAATGAAAAGTCAAACCACCCCGAATTTTTTGATTTTAGATTTCCAAACAGTTTTTGACAACAATTGAAATCGTGCAGGAAGCCGTTTTTAAATGAAGTCAATCTTCTTTTTCTTCAAGTTTTTTCTGACATCGCAATAGGGAGTTTTTTCTATGGCACACCCTATAGCATAGGTACTACCCATGATAGTCAATATAATCACCACCATTCACACGCCTACTTTGTTAATGTCCAAAATTACTGTCGTCTTAAATAATTGCCTTTTTAAGGACTAAATTATATTCATTTATTTTTTTACTAATTATTTTAGTAGTGTTTAAGATATTTTTAAGAATTTTGTTTAATTTTCTTTTGAGTTTTTGTTATATTATAGTTTTTATTATTATTGTAAAAAGAAACAAAAACATATTAAAACATAAATATAATAGTTTAATTTTATATAACACAGGTATTATATATATAATATAAAAATTAACGGTTAAGTAGGTCTATTAACCGTTAATTTTTATATTCGTGCCCCCTGCCCGGGGTATGTAAATGTGTATATTTTATAGGGTATGCATAGTAGGGTTCTTGTTTTTATTCAGTCTGTATGTGATGACATTTCTTATCTAATAAAAGTTTTTTCAGGAAGTACTT
>CAUEHQ010000659.1:45000-63354 GCA_958510825.1 Brachypterus glaber | reverse complement strand
GTTTTTTGTACGTTTGTTCGTTTCTCAAATCTTTTATTCTGTATACTGTTGTTACTCCTCAAGTCAGTTTAAATTTGCGTTTGGGAAATTTTTGTTAGATAATAATATTTTTTTCACGGATATTTCTTTCAGAGATTTCTTTATATATTTCACTATAAGATGGCATTTTATTTTGGATGGTACAGCTTTCTTGATTGAGTTTTGTAATTGATTCGGTATGTGAACTAACAGTATTTTTTAAGTCTACTAAATTTTCATTGCAGGTCTGCATAGCTTGGTTAAGCAGTGTAAATTGCTGCATTATAGTGCGTGATACTTAGCGGTGCACTCGGGATACAGAGTAGACAGGCGGCGGCGTCCGCTGACAGACAGGTACTGTGGACGGGCTTGCGGCAAGTCGTGCACGGATTTGAATTGAGCTGCACAACTATCGCGCATACAGTACACAGTTTTGTTGACATGCTGATAAGATAAGAATCAATGATTTGTTTTGATTTATGTTAAACCACTTTAATATTTAAATGCACTTTATTATATTTAATATATTACTTTTCTGCACTTTTTTTATAAATTAACGTTGTATATGTACACAAAAACTTTGTTTAGTATTTAAATACACTAAAGGTTTTCAAAACAAAAAGATTTCGCAAGATCATTTAAATTGTATTGGTCCCATAATACTTCCTTGTCCATATTATATCTGATATTATGCACGGGGCCGGAACCTATATTGGGTGTTACAAGGAAGCAGGTAAAGACCGCTCTCGATGAGTGGGCTTATACCAAGCTAAAGGAGCAATGGAGAGCGGTCGACGGTTGCCGGCAAGCTAGGGACTTCCTGGCTGGCCCAAGCAAATCAAAGACCGACTGGTTGCTGGAAAAAGGAAGAACTGCACTCAGACAACTTGTAGGGGTCCTCACGGGCCACTGCAGGCTAAGGAAGCACCTGGCAACAATGCGGATTCTAGAGAGTCCACTATGCCCAGAGTGCGAAGAGGATGAAACATCCTCTCATTACTTAGCCGAGTGTGTCAGATACAACAGGATCAGGTTGCAAGTCTTTGAAACTCAAAGACTCAACCAAGAGGAACTAAGAGATCTCCCCTGGGCCAATATCCTGACCTTTATTGAAAGGACGGGCAGGTTCAAGGAGGACTCAAATTAGTAAATGGCTGGGATTGCCTGGGGTGACAAAAAGGGCCAGAAATGGCCTAGTTGTCCGGCTTTGGCCAACCCAAAAATTTACTACTACTACATATCTGATATTGCCTCTCTCCTGTATTGATTTTGACCTGCTATTTTCTACCAGTAAGAAATGTCCGGAACCACTGCAAAGCCGGCCCTCTTATACCATATATCTCCAATTTAATTATTAGGAAAGCATGGATTAAACAGTCGTATGCTTTCGACATATCAAGGAACGTTCCTATGACTCTTTTTCTTTTCCAAGGCATTTAATGTTTTGTATGAATTAATATATTGCTGTCTGGGTAGACCGGCCTTTCTGAAATCCATGTTGGTATTTAATATCTTGCAGCTTTCAAGGAAATCTGTTAATCTTTTGCACGGTCCTTTCGAAAACTTTTGAAAACGATGAAAGAATGCTTATTGGGAGATAGTTTTCAATCATTGATTGGTCATTTAAAACCTTCTGGAAAAATTCCGTATTTCATCGACTTATTTATTATTTTAAGAAGTGGCTCTAATATTTACATTTCTTACATTTCTTGATAATGGTGACTGGCACGTCATAGATGCTGGTATATTTGTTTTTTAAAATTTTAATTATGGTTAATAGTTCTTTTCATCTACAGGTTTGGTAAACATAGATTTATTATTTGGTTCATATTTAGTTGAAAATGGTATCATTCACTTCTTTGTTACCTCATATAGGATGTCCATTTTTTTTCTTATTTCTAAAAGTTCTAGATAATTTCTACTTCATGTTTTTTCTTATGAAAACTTGATATTTTTGTATATTATTAAAAAGAGAAAAAAGAGAATAAGAGAAAAGTCAAGACATGAAACAAATTAAAAATTAAAATAAATAAATAAAAAGTTCTTTAAAATAACGCTAAATAGGTAAAAAAAATAAAGGAGCAAAGATTTTTTAGATGGACATTTTTTTGTCACAAAAACAAAAAAAAACGAAAAAAAATATATTTATTTTACGTCTTTTTTGCCAAAAATATAAAAAAATATTTAAAAATTTTCCAAAAATTACACAAATTAAAAAAACTTCAAACCAAAATAAAAAACAAAGCTTAAAACAAAAAAAAATTGAATTAAAAAAAAAGTTAAATCCACAATCAAAAACAAAATTTAACAACAAAAAAATTAAAGAAAAAAAATTACAAAAAACAAAATTTAATCAGAAACAAAAACAAAATTTTAAACCAAAATTAAAAATAAAATTTAACAAAATAATAAAAACTAAATCAAAGAAAAACAAAATCCAAAAAAAATAAAAAACTGTTAACAAAACTGAGCTACAGATCGTTTTGTTATTTTTTTATTTTCTGTATCGGAGTTTTTGACAAAATGTAAGTATATAATTAAACAAGTTTACGTTGCACAAAAACTTTTTCAACTCATTCGGTTGGTAAATTTTACCCCAACTGTGTAAATTTTAACGAAAAATGTGTCAATTTTAACGAAAAATGTGTCAATTTTAACGAAAAAAGTGTCAATTTTACCGAAAACTGTAAATTTTACCGAAAACTGTAAATTTTACTAAAAAATGTTTAAATTTTACAGAAAACTGTAAATTTTACCAAAAATAGTGAATATTTTATTTAGTAAAATTAATAAATTCATGGATTATACGGGCAAGCACTATTTTGTTGGCAGCCTTATTTATTTATACAACAAATTTTCAATTAATTTATCTTTATTAAAAGAGAAATACCTCATTGATTTACAACTTTAGACTCTCAAAGTGTCAGTTATATATAAGCAGTAGTTTTAAATTAACATGTTAAGGGGTGGGTGCTTCTCGAGGTGTAACATAACTTAATAAGTTGTTACAAAAGCTGTTAATAATATTTGAATGGCCTTTAAAATACAATAACAAAAGTGTAAATGCAGGTTAAAAATTTTGTAATTTGGTTTTTATTTGCATTATAGGTTATTAGGATATATGTAGACAGGCGGCGGCGTCCGCTGACAGACAGGTACTGTGGACGGGCTTGCGGCAAGTCGTGCACGGATTTGAATTGAACGTATTTCTGAGGACTTGGGCCGGCATATATTTGCAGGTCTGGGCGGATTTGGGCAGACTTGTGCAAAGACCGGACTTAAAACATTAAAACACCCTTGTGCGGGTTTGGCTACTTATATGCGTTTTAAATCCGCGCAAATTCGGTTTTGCCGCAAATATTCATACCCGCACACACCCGTTATTTTCAGCAGGGCGGATTTTAAATTTAAGGCTTTAATGGCCACCTAAATTGTGAGAACTGTTAGTTTCCGTTTAATCGCTGAGGATTTTAGTATTGAGACGAAACGTTGGAAAGTAAAGATCCCTCTACACGGTTCCAAACCCGAATTAAAATTTATTCCTTATTTATGTATTTATAATTAACATAATACAAAGTAAAGGAATATGTCCTATTATTATTATTGTTGGGAACGAAGAGGGTATTTGTACCTCTTCACCCCCACCAACACATTAGCTTAAGCATCAGTTTCGTCTGTGCTGCCGAAGCAGTCAGTCAGCGTTAGCCAATGTCCTAGCGTAAAGCATTAGCCAATGTCCTAATGTTAATAAAAGTAAAAATTATATTATTAATATTTTATAATAAACATTTAAAAACTACAGTCCACGAAGTTAATTTAGAACCAGCGTATTTGCGCGTACATTATTTTTGGTGCTTCGACCCGCATGTGAAAAAACTATTCAAAATACGTAAAAACAAAGTTTTTACAACGAGATTAATCAAAAAAAATCAGTATAAAGTGCTAAAATCGATAAAAAGTGATCTATAGTGATTAAAAAAGTGTTTCGGGCATAAAATAAACGAAAAATTGTGTTTTACGCAGTTATAAAAAAACGTGGTGTTTGTTCAAACTGGATATTTCTAGAAGAAATGGCGGCCATGTTTTATTGTGAGGCGTAGAAAACGGTGCGCACGACTTCTTGAATGAGCGGGAGTTTTAATTAAAATAAAGTGCTACATCTATGAACTGAAATAAAAAGCAAAAGAAAAACCTGTAACCCAGCCACCTAGCGGCAAGTAGGATAACTATAGGTTTTGCAAACCCGAAACACAGAGGTCACCACAACAAGGTAGGATCGATACTTTTTTGCTTCAGCCGTAAGATGTCACTTGTCTGATAAACAAAGAAATCATCAGCTGATTGACAAATTGAGTTTTGGATCAATGAAATTGAACTTTTTGAACATTTAATAACTTTTAATATGAATGATTAGAATTAAAACGTATTTTTATAACGTTTTATATTATTTAAGTTTATTTTTTAACAATTTTAAAGTTTGTAACCTAAATCTTAGTTTTTGTTTATAAAAAAGTAGTTCTAATTTGTTTAAAAAATGGCTACTAAACAAGAGCTAAAGCTCTTAAAACAAAAAAGAGATCAATGTATTATATTTTTAGATAGAGTTGAAACCTTTGTTTCGGAAAGACAAGATTTGGCAGTTACAGACTTAATTTTTGAACAACTTACGGCTAGAAAAGAAAAGCTTGAAGTTAATTTAGAAAAATATCAAGACCTGGATGCTGAAATTAAAATATTTGATTTAAAAGACAATGAAAACATTGACTTATTCGAAAGTAAACATTTCGAGTTAATTTCGAAGATAAATTTAATTTTAAAAGAGTTTTTAAATTCAAAGAAGGGGCCAACCCTAAATCAAGGCAATGTTATTGAGAAAAAAGAGCACCCAGTGTCTAGTGTACCTAATACTAGGTTACCCTCAGTAAATATCCCCCACTTTAATGGGGCTAATTTAAATGATTATAAGCCTTTCCAGGCAATGTTCGATGCTGTGATAGACAAAAATCCCGGTTTATCTCCAGTTGAGAAACTATTTTATTTACGCTCTTATTTGAAAGATGAAGCTTTAACTTTAATTAATAATTTACCTCTTGTGGGTGACTCTTATACAGAGGCGTTAAAACTTTTAGACGAAAGATTTAATAATGAGACGCTCTTGATAAACAATCACATTTATAAAATTTTAGATTTACCACCCATTCAGAAGGGTTCTAGTCCTATTTTGCGAGATTTTGTGTCCAAAATTAAGCAACAATTAACTGCTTTAAAAAATTTAAACCAAAGTTTTGAAAATTGTGATATGCTTTTGATATGCATTTTAACTAGGAAATTAGATGCTTATACGCACCGATGTTTTCAAATAGACAGGGACAGCTCACAGCTGCCAACAATAGCTGAATTTTTAAACTATTTGGAAAATAGGGCTATGGCCCTAGAGTCAGTTCCAATAGTTAATACGGTTAGTCAACCAAAATTTAAGCCAAAGGTTACAAATTTAACCCTAAACAATACAAATGACTATAAATGTCCATTTTGTTCTGTACCAGGACATAAGCTATATAACTGTCATAAATTTAAAGCTTTATCTCTTAAAGAAAGAACTGCTTTCATTGAAAATAATAAGCATTGCAAAATTTGCTTGAATAAACATCAAGACAAATGTCGCTTAATAATAAAATGTCAATTTTGTAACAGTAATTTTCATAATTCTTTATTACATAGAGATCGAAACCCGGATCAAAATGGTCAGGGTTCAAAGCCCGGTTTAAACTCCGGTTCAAACGCTGCTTCAGTGGCGGGTCCAAGTACACCCAACCAAGGAACGGTCGCTAGCACTGAACAGCCGGAAAGTAAAATTAATTTTTTGAGCAGACTAACCAAAACTACTGTTTTGTTGCCAACTGTGGTAATTAAAATAAAAAATAAATTTGGACATTATATTTATGCCAGGGGTCTAATTGACTCCTGTAGTGAAAGTTCTTTGATAACAAATGAGTTAGCGGAACAAATTAGTAATAAATTTTACAATAACCATTTTACTATAACGGGTGTGACAGACTCAAAAACTGAGGTCACAAGGTCAGTTGATGCGAAAATAGAGTCATGTATATATAATTTTGGCATCAATGTAAGTTTTTCAGTTATTGACCAAATAACTTGTGAGTTGCCTCATGCTGAGTTTGATAAAAATAACATTCCGGACAATGTCACACTTTCAGATACTGGATTTAATATTCCAGGGAAAATTAGTTTTCTTTTAGGAGCTAATATTTTCTTTCAGATTTTATTAACAGGTACCATTAAGTTGGGAAAAAATAATTTAGTTTTACAAAATACCTTGTTGGGGTATGTAGTAGCTGGGGAAGTCCCTAGAGCTACGCAAGGGCCGTCCGTTACACTTCATTTGACACGTCGAGTTGAAAACGTTGAAAATTTAATAAATAATTTTTGGCAAACGGAAAAGGTCCCAGAAGTGTTTCCTGAGTACGAAAGTGATCAGGTCGCTTGTGAAAATATTTTTAAAAATTCTGTCATTAAAATAAATAACAGATTTCAAGTGGATTTGCCCTTAAAAAAGGACATGTCTCAATTAAATATAGGTGATTCATTTTCAGCTGCCCATAAACGATTTTTAAACCTAGAAAAAAGGTTGCATGCAAACCCACAGTTATTTATTCAATATAAATCATTCATTGATGAATATTTAGAGTTAGGGCATGCAAAAATAGTAAATTTAAATGATTTTGACTTAAATGATAGTTCTATATATTTTATCGCCCATCACCCGGTGATTAGGGAGGATAAAAAGAGCACCAGGTGCCGAATAGTTTTTGACGCAGGTATGCAGGCAAACAATGGGGTTTCTTTGAACCAATTACTGTACAATGGCGCAGTAGTTCAGAGAGAACTTTTTGATATATTAATTTCTTTTAGAACTTTTGAGTTTGTATGTTTAACAGACATAGTAAAAATGTTTCGACAAATTTCAATAAATCCTAACCAAACTAAATTATTAAATATTTTATGGCGGGAAAACCCCACCATGCCTTTACAAGTTATTCAGTTACTAACAGTAACATATGGTCTTAAAAGTTCCCCATTCTTAGCAACCCGTTGTCTGGTTGAGCTTGCTCAAAATTTTAAAGAAGAATATCCTTTAGGGGCGGAAGTGTTGTTAAAATATACTTATGTAGATGACGCATTTTTTGGGAGTTCTTCTTTGCAGAATTTGTGTAAAATTAAGGAAGAGTTGATAGAAATTTTAAAGTTAGGATCTTTTGAGCTACACAAGTGGTCTTCAAATTCCGAAACAGTTTTAGGTGACATTCCACCAGAAAAGCAACATTTTGATAATATAGATTTTTCTCAAAATAATTCAATTGTTAAAACTTTAGGTTTAGCATACAATGTTAAATCAGATAACTTTGAAATGTCAGTTCCAAAATGTGATTTTGACCATTGTGTCACAAAAAGACAAATACTTAGTTGTATCTGTAAATTTTATGACCCTTTAGGCTTAGCTGGGCCAATTTTAGTAAGGGCTAAGGTAATTATGCAACATTTATGGATTGCCAAATTAAAATGGGATCAAATTCTTCCTGATGAATTATTGCAAATGTGGCAAGAGTTTTCACAAAACCTTGCTCAAATGAAAACTTTAAATATACCTAGAAATTTAAATTTTTTAAACGCAAATAAAATTGAGCTAATTGGTTTTTCAGATTCAAGTAATTTTGCATATGGGGCCGTAATTTATTGTCGTACAATAGTCAATAATAAAGTTAACGTTAATTTAATTTGCTCAAAATCAAGAATAGGTCCGATTGATAAAAATATTACAATACCCAGACTAGAATTAAATAGCGCGGTATTATTAGCTAACTTGACTAACAAAATATTTAATATAATGCAGGAAAAAATTACTAATGTACATTTATATTCTGATTCAAATATTGTCCTAGCTTGGATAAAAACAGATCCTTTGAAATTAAACCCTTATGTCGCCAACAGGATTTTAAAAATTAATAATTTAACAAGTCAATTTAATTGGGCTTATATTAAATCAAAAGAAAACCCTGCTGACTGTTTAAGCAGAGGTGTAGCACCGCAGGACTTAGAAAATCACCCTTTGTGGTTCTCAGGTCCAGAATTTCTACAAGATATAAATTTTTCCCCTAATTTAAATAATATTCCTGAAGTTCTGGGTCCTCTGCCTGAACAAAAAGCACAAGTACAAGTTTTAGCCACTGTTAACGTAGAAAAAATGTTTTTTGAAAATTTCTCTAGTATAATTAAATTACAGCGAGTGGTAGCTTATATGTTAAGGTTTGTAAATAATACAAAAAATAAAGAAAATAAAATTTTAGATAAAAACTTAACGCCATTTGAACTAGAGAATGCCTTAAAAGTTATAATAAAAACTGATCAACATAGACATTTTGAAAATGACATAAAACTTTTAATAAAAGGTCAAGATTTAAAATCCAATTTAAAACCCCTTTGTCCTTTTATAGATAATTTTGGATTGTTGCGATTATCGGGTAGGCTACAACAGTCGAACATTACCTATGATCAAAAACATCCCATAATTTTGGCTAAAAATAGCCACATTACAAACTTAATAATAAGGCGTCAGCATTTACTTTTGGACCATGTTTTTACATGTATTAAGTAGTTTAAACCAAAAATATTGGGTTATAAGTGGTAACCGCGAAATAAAAAAAATCATACACTGTTGTACTATTTGTTTTAGATTAAAGGCAAAATTTGCGAATCAATTAATGGGGTCACTCCCTGAAGATAGAGTTACCTCAACAAAAATATTTAGAAATGTCGGAATTGATTTTTGTGGTCATTTTAATATTAAGCAGTCTAGAGTAAGAAAAACTATTATTACTAAAGGATATATTGCGGTTTTTGTATGTTTTGTTGTAAAAGCAGTCCATCTCGAACTTTTATCAGATTTAAAAACTGAAACTTTTTTAGCTGCTCTAAAAAGGTTCAATTTTCGTAGGGGCAAACCAGAAAAAATCTATTGTGATAACGGTGGCACCTTCAAAGGTGCAAACCAAGATTTAATAGAATTATACAAGGCTTATGAAGAAAATAAAGATAAAATTATCGACCATTCTGCAAATGAAGGTATTATATTTAAATTTATCCCCAGTTATTCCCCAGTTTTCGGGGGCCTGTGGGAAGCCGCCGTAAAAAGCGCCAAATTTCATTTAAAACGGGTAATGGGAAATTCACTTTTAACGTACGAAGAATTTAACAGTTTAGTAATAGAAATTGAAGGAATTTTAAATTCCAGACCAATAACCCAAATAACCAATGACCCCACAGACTTGACATATTTGACACCTGGACATTTCCTTATTGGGTGTCCTATAACCAGTTTTCCAGAAACAAATTTAGCAGAAATTCCCGATAACAGACTTAAATTTTGGCAATTAGGTACTAAAATAAAACAAATATTTTGGAAAAAATGGTATTCTGATTATTTAGCGCAGTTGCAGAGTAGGCCCAAGTGGCAAAACAATGTTGAAAATTTAAAAGAAGGCATGCTAGTCATTTTAAAAGAAGACAATGTCTCCCCACTTACATGGCCAATGGCCAGGATAATTAAGGTTATTCCCGGAAAAGACGGTAGGGTAAGAGTAGTTCAGGTAAAAACGAACAGCGGTATTTACAAGCGATCTGTTACAAAAATAGCCGTACTACCCATTAATGATTAACGTATGTACATAAATTCCAAATTTTGACGTAAATTCCCGATTTTGACTTGTATATAAAGTTTGAAAGAATATATTTCTTATATATATATATAATATGTAAATAACATATAAGCAAAAAATGTACATAAAATGTCCAAAAAAGTGTACATAACTTGTACATAAATAGAACACTTATCTTTAAAGGTTGTATAAATAAAAAATAAGATTAGGTAAAAAAAAAACAGGTAGTTTTAGGTTTAGTTTTTAGGTTTTCATTAACAATTATATTAACAATTAAAAAATAATAATATAAAAATAACTAAAAGTTAAAAATAAAATAAAATACTTTACACTATAAAGTAAAAATAAAATAGTTACTCAACAAGAGTTAATAAGTTAAATATTTTCGAATATTTTTAAAATTTAAATAAAAACGTACAAGCTTCTATAAAGCCAATATTTGTACTCAAGTTAACTTAAAAAAGTTTCAAGCTTCTATAAAGCGAATATTTGTATTAAAAAATATAACTTCCTGGTCTCTTTTCGAAACAAAGGTTCTAGGTTAAGTTATTATAATGATAAATAATAGTTATTGTTTTAAAATATGTTCCATAATTAAGAAACAAAATTTTTATAATTTTTTAAGCAACAAAAATTTAATTTAACCTACTGGGATAAATTGCCATCTTTCGGGCCCCCAGTATGTTGGGAACGAAGAGGGTATTTGTACCTCTTCACCCCCACCAACACATTAGCTTAAGCATCAGTTTCGTCTGTGCTGCCGAAGCAGTCAGTCAGCGTTAGCCAATGTCCTAGCGTAAAGCATTAGCCAATGTCCTAATGTTAATAAAAGTAAAAATTATATTATTAATATTTTATAATAAACATTTAAAAACTACAGTCCACGAAGTTAATTTAGAACCAGCGTATTTGCGCGTACAATTATTATTTTTTGTTATATTCTATTTAGGCATTTTGTTTTTGTTGTAAATAACATAAGAAAAAATAAATTTTTAAATCAAATTACACTGAAAATTTACAGAAATATGACAAAATTAAAAAAAAAAATATTAAAAATCAAGTTATCTAAAAAAAGTACCCTACGATTTTCGTTTTGGTCTTAAAATCATAAGTAGAGATCGGATTTTAGCGAGTCGTGACGTCAATATCCATAGCCGGGTACAACAAATTAATAATTTTATAAAAATGTTTTATAAGCTATCAAAATACTAGTTTTACAAAAAAGTATATAAATATTATAAAAATCCCCTTACGTTTTTATAAAGGAAATAAAAAAAACAACAGATCCGAAAATTATGATTTAGTTGGACTTTTAAATAGTCCAAATTTTATTTAATAGTATTGTAAGGGAACGTTTAAGTATTACGTAACGCTAATTGTACCAAAGTTCATACACTTCATACCCCGGTTCTCGCGTTATTTAAGGTTGTAGAGATTTCATATTTTGGCTACCCCCCCTAACACACCCCCTATTAGGGGGTAGCCAAAATATGAAATCTGTATAATCTATAATAACGCGAGAAACGGGGTATGAAGTGTATGAAATTTGGTACAATTTGCGTTACGTAATACTTGACTGGGTATAACTTTTATCGTTAAAAAAAAAATCTGCCTGGCCAATACTTTTCTATTAGAAATAACAGCTCAAGTGACGTTTATAACTTGTGAAAAATCTTTTTAAAAATGTCTTAGAAATTATTATTTTTACTCAAATCTTTTGTTTTTTATATGATATAAATAAAATATAAATACAATACAAAATTACACAACTACAACATATAGTCAGTGATCGGACTTTGGATTTTTTAACAGGTCCGCATTAAGGAAAACGTAATTTATAGATTTAATAACAATATTACTTGTATTGTATACAGATATTGTTTTTGGTATTACTATACTAAATAACAGCGTTATGTAAGAAATTATTTAAGTATTTTCTAATTTTTTTTGAAGTAATGCATTTCTTTTTATTAAAACCCATTTATGTAAACAAAATGACCTTTCCACGTCTACCGATGTAAGTGGTGCAAATAAAAACGTATTTTCCTACGACCTAGTTAGTAGTTAGTGCCTATTTTCAACTCGTTGCCTATGATTACGGTTGGAAAGTGACAATCAGCTGATTTTACATATCTACTGTCAGAAAATTAGTAAACGTCATTTTCGAGCGACGCCCATCTTAATGGTATAGGAAAATAGCATTACAGGGGGGGTGGGGGTCCAAAATTATCAAAATTTTTAATTTTTAACAACCTAGGAACCACAGAGAATTTATTTTATTTATTTATTTGACTATGTATTTAATAAGTGATTTCACAAGAATATTTAAAATAATACATTAGACAAAAGAGCAAAATTAAATGAAATTAAAATTAAACAAACCAAGAATTACATAACAATAATAATGTATTTTTGTTAATTTAAATACAATTTAAATGATCTTGCGTTTTATAAAATTATTCTTTCCTTAATTCGGACCTGTTAAAAAATCCAAAGTCCGATCACTGCATATAGTATTTGTAGAAAAAACAAACTATAGTTTGTATACCGTGGGTATACCGACGAAATCTTTTTGTTTTGATCGAAACCTGGCGATGTTCACATCGGTCCGTATTTGTCCAGTCTAATATACAAAATTTCGCTAGATAAAAACCTTTAGTGTATTTAAATACTAAACAAAGTTTTTTGTGTACATATACAACGTTAATTTATAAAAAAAGTGCAGAAAAGTAATTTATTAAATATAATAAAGTGCATTTAAATATTAAAGTGGTTTAACATAAATCAAAACAAATCATTGATTCTTATCTTATCAGCATGTCAACAAAACTGTGTACTGTATGCGCGATAGTTGTGCCGCTCAATTCAAATCCGTGCACGACTTGCCGCAAGCCCGTCCACAGTACCTGTCTGTCAGCGGACGCCGCCGCCTGTCTACTCTGTATCCCGAGTGCACCGCTAAGTATCACGCACTATAATGCAGCAATTTACACTGCTTAACCAAGCTATGCAGACCTGCAATGAAACTTTAGTAACTTAAAAAATACTGTTAGTTCACATACCGAATCAATTACAAAACTCAATCAAGAAAGCTGTACCATCCAAAATAAAATGCCATCTTATAGTGAAATATATAAAGAAATCTCTGAAAGAAATATCCGTGAAAAAAATATTATTATCTATGGTATCCCAGATAGTATTAATACTACTCAAGATCTTAATATTCTTCAAGAAATTCTTTGCCACCACATAGATAATTATCTCTCACACGAATAGGCAAAAAATCTCCGAGACCTATAAAAGTCACCCTAAATTCTAAGGAGGAAGCTCGCCAAATTCTAAAAAATAGGAAAAATATTAATAACAAAAATTTCCCAAACGCAAATTTAAACTGACTCTTGAGGAGTAACAACAGTATACAGAATAAAAGATTTGAGAAACGAACAAACGTACAAAAAACGGTGTATATAATAAATTACTTTTCTGCACTTTTTTTATAAATTAACGTTGTATATGTACACAAAAAACTTTGTTTAGTTAAATACACTAAAGGTTTTTATCTAGCGAAATTTATTAGACTGGACAAATACGGACCGATGTGAACATCGCCAGGTTTCGATCAAAACAAAAAGATTTCGTCGGTATACCCACGGTATACAAACTATTGTTTGTTTTTTCTACAAATACTATATGCAGTGATCGGACTTTGGATTTTGGAACAGGTCCGAATTAAGGAAAACAGAATAATTTTATAAAACGCAAGATCATTTAAATTGTATTGGTCCCATAATACTTCCTTGTCCATATCTGATATTGCCTCTCTCCTGTATTGATTTTGACCTGCTATTTTCTACCAGTAAGAAATGTCCGGAACCACTCCAAAGCCGGCCCTCTTATACCATATATCTCCAATTTAATTATTAGGAAAGCATGGATTAAACAGTCGTATGCTTTCGACATATCAAGGAACGTTCCTATGACTCTTTTTCTTTTCCAAGGCATTTAATGTTTTGTATGAATTAATATATTGCTGTCTGGGTAGACCGGCCTTTCTGAAATCCATGTTGGTAGTTATTTAATATCTTGCAGCTTTCAAGGAAATCTGTTAATCTTTTGCACGGTCCTTTCGAAAACTTTTGAAAACGATGAAAGAATGCTTATTGGGAGATAGTTTTCAATCATTGATTGGTCATTTAAAACCTTCTGGAAAAATTCCGTATTTCATCGACTTATTTATTATTTTAAGAAGTGGCTCTAATATTTACATTTCTTGATAATGGTGACTGGCACGTCATAGATGCTGGTATATTTGTTTTTTAAAATTTTAATTATGGTTAATAGTTCTTTTCATCTACAGGTTTGGTAAACATAGATTTATTATTTGGTTCATATTTAGTTGAAAATGGTATCTAGTTGTGTAGTAAGTTCTTTAGGTACAGTTTTTAAATATTTATTGAAATCATTCACTTCTTTGTTACCTCATATAGGATGTCCATTTTTTTTTCTTATTTCTAAAAGTTCTAGATCATTTCTACTTCATGTTTTTTCTTATGAAAACTTGATATTTTTGTATATTATTAAAAAGAGAAAAAAGAGAATAAGAGAAAAGTCAAGACATGAAACAAATTAAAAATTAAAATAAATAAATAAAAAGTTCTTTAAAATAACGCTAAATAGGTAAAAAAAATAAAGGAGCAAAGATTTTTTAGATGGACATTTTTTTGTCACAAAAACAAAAAAAAAACGAAAAAAAATATATTTATTTTACGTCTTTTTTGCCAAAAATATAAAAAAATATTTAAAAATTTTCCAAAAATTACAAAAATTAAAAAAACTTCAAACCAAAATAAAAAACAAAGCTTAAAACAAAAAAAAATTGAATTAAAAAAAAAGTTAAATCCACAATCAAAAACAAAATTTAACAACAAAAAAATTAAAGAAAAAAAAATACAAAAAACAAAATTTAATCAGAAACAAAAACAAAATTTTAAACCAAAATTAAAAATAAAATTTAACAAAATAATAAAAAATAAATCAAAGAAAAACAAAATCCAAAAAAAATAAAAACCTGTTAACAAAACTGAGCTACAGATCGTTTTGTTATTTTTTTATTTTCTGTATCGGAGTTTTTGACAAAATGTAAGTATATAATTAAACAAGTTTACGTTGCACAAAAACTTTTTCGTTTGGACTTTTACGTTGCACAAAAACTTTTTCAACTCATTCGGTTGGTAAATTTTACCCCAACTGTGTAAATTTTAACGAAAAATGTGTCAATTTTAACGAAAAATATGTCAATTTTAACGAAAAATGTGTCAATTTTACCGAAAACTGTAAATTTTACCGAAAACTGTAAATTTTACTAAAAAATGTTTAAATTTTACAGAAAACTGTAAATTTTACCAAAAATAGTGAATATTTTATTTAGTAAAATTAATAAATTCATGGATTATACTGGCAAGCACTATTTTGTTGGCAGCCTTATTTATTTATACAACAAATGTTCAATTAATTTATCTTTATTATAAGAGAAATACCTCATTGATTACAACTTTAGACTCTCAAAGTGTCAGTTATATATAAGCAGTAGTTTTAAATTAACATGTTAAGGGGTGGGTGCTTCTCGAGGTGTAACATAACTTGTTACAAAAGCTGTTAATAATATTTGAATGGCCTTTAAAATACAATAACAAAAGTGTAAATGCAGGTTAAAAATTTTGTAATTTGGTTTTTATTTGCGTTATAGGTACATAAAATCATCTCTAAAATAATTGAGGATACCGTTTGGCAGAAGAATATCTGGACAAAGAAATGGAATGGTTTTGAAAAAGTAATACAAAATTATTTGTAACATAATCAGTATAAAATACCTTTGTAAGGTCCCAAAACGACTTTAAACTAATAAATAAAGAAAGATTAAAACTTTTTATGCTACTGATAATACTAATGTATCGAGTGTTCTGTGTGAAAAACTAGTAAGGTATGTGCAGAATAAAAAATAAAATAAATAAATAATTACTTATTTATAGTTAATAAAATTTGTTTGTTCCTTAAACCAAATTTTACCAAAACCTAAATTTTACAGACAATTTTGTAAATTTTGAATATCCCAAAAGACATCATCTGTTGCAACAAAAAATTGCTCTAGACATTTCTAATTTTTTTCTGAGCCTCTGTCAAGGACTCATCATTAAGCTTAATTTTCAAAAGATAGTTATTGTTAACTTTCTTTTTGTGTGCTTACTCAGCTTACGTACAATACTTTCGAGTATTTCAGATACATTGGGACATATTTATTCTAGCAAGAACAAACTACAATATATTTTTTAAAGCGGTGGTTTGGCTGATAGGATATTGATTAACCTATACAAGACTACTACTACTACTAAATAAATAGAATAATTTATTTCGAGAAGAAGAACTATATTAATTGAGTTTATAAAATTGACAAATTGTGCTATGCTAAGCAGGTGACAAGGCACTGACACCACACCGACCTGATCCTGATATGACAAGTAATAAATTCATTAACATTCTTCAACATTCTTCCCGGCAGTATTGGTCATTTTATGACCAATTGATACAAAAAAAACATCTGGATCTCTGTTTCTGTCTTTTCCTCTAAATAAAAATCTGCTTTACAATCTTCTTTTCGGACGAACTTGTAAAAACATTTCCTTTATATCTGCTGTAAAGGCATACTTCTTTATACGAAAATTAAGTAATGTATTAAATTATTGTACAAATCAGGTGGTTTAAATATGTCCCATTTATGCGACTACATCATCTAATAAAATAAAAGTTCCCATATTTTTCTTATTGCAGATAATTTTAGCTGGTAAAATTTTTAATAGTGTGCACATATGTAGAAATATGACAATTCTTTTCTAAATTTGTGATTTTAGGTGTGATTGTTGAAATTTCAGTAGGTAGGTAGAACAGTTTTTGGGAATTTTGCTCCCACATATTCGATATAAATTATATATTTTTTTTTTATTCCTACATCTAACTTTAGGTCAAATTAAATTTTTTCTTTGATGGGATCAAAACTTTGGACTGTAGGACCAAAAGAGTTTTAGGTCCCCAAAAAAGATTAAATTTTGATTTTTGGGTATAAAAAAATATTTCAATTAATATTAACTTTATATTTTTGGTATGTATATGAATAACCAGATATTTACCAAAAATAAAGTTTAAATATATGCTGATAATTTTTTCGAAAATTAGACCATTTTTAGACTCGAAGAAGCAACGCCGCTCAGAAAAAGTGGGCATGGCACATTAAACTACAGTTTCAGTCTAACTAGGGGTAATTTGATTCCTTTCGTCAAAATCAATTTTAAAGGACTGCACGTAGGCATTGATTTTTTCACAAAAAAAAGTTTGAATTATTTTTGGTATATATATGACTCATTTTTGGTATGTATATGAATAACCAGATATTTACCAAAAATAAAGTTTAAATATATGCCTAAAGATGGCGCTGGGGAATTTTTTTCGAAAAATATTGTCTATTTTCATGACCTATGAACTCGAAGAAGCATCGCTGCGCCGAAGAAGTGAATACTGTAGATTAAACTACAAAACAAAGTTTTCTTTGTTATATATCATAGAGACTAACTAGGGGTAATTTGATTCCTTTTGGCAAAATCAATTTTAAAGTAACGACACAGGCATTGAATTTAGTTTTTTGGGCATATAAAAATTATTTCAATACCCATTAATATTATTTTTGGTATGTATATGTATCATGGATTACTAGATTTTTACAATATTTGCATAAAGATGGCGTTGGGATAATTTTTTCGAATTATTAACATTATTTTTGGTATATATATATGACTATCATAGATATAGATTTTCACAAAAAAAAAGTTTGAATTATTTTTGGTATATGACTATCATTTTTGGTATGTATATGAATAACCAGATATTTACCAAAAATAAAGTTTAAATATATGCCTAAAGATGGCGCTGGGGTATTTTTTTCGAAAAATATTGTCTATTTTCATCACTTATGAACTCGAAGAAGCATCGCTGCGCAGAAAAAATGGATACTGTACATTAAACTACAGTTTCCTTTGTTATTTACCGTAGTGACTAGCGGTAATCTTTCCAATCGGTAAAAAAAGAGATTCGGCACGCAGGTGGTGTTCCTGATATTGTTTACCTGGATAATGTGCTCATATTCATCAAAACTTCACATTATACTGCACATTTAAAAAAAAAACCTATTTCCTTTTAGTTAAGAATTTGAGCTTGAGATGGCAATGCAGTGATTCTCTGAAGATACATTACTTATTTATGACTGTATGATATTGCTTACTGGCTTTTTTTGTATATAACTATGGAATAAGTTTTTATATTTAAGTCATGATGGCGCTGTGGTATTTTTTGAAGTTAAGAAAGGCTAAAAAGTTATAAATATATAAGAGAAGATGTTATTGGTATAGTTATAGTTATCTTACTTTTTTTAATAAAATTATTCTATGTTTTTTTACATATTTTTTTTGTGTATTGGGATATTAATCCACGAATTTGACTGGGTTACAAGTATTCTTCTGGTAAAAAAAAGTTAGGTAGTCTTGCAACTTTAGAGCCA
>CAUEHQ010000659.1:0-40000 GCA_958510825.1 Brachypterus glaber | reverse complement strand
TTGAATTTAAAAAATGGCAATTTTTTAGGTGTCCCGAATTTATTATCCGGCAGTGTATCTTAAAATACAGATGTTTATGAAAACAGGGTATTAAATGTAGTTTTAAGTTTGATCATATCTTTATAAGTATAAAATTTTGAAATTGGAAATTTGAAGTTTTTAGCCCAAGGAGTTCTCACTTGATCGTGGTTACAAAGTTCCCGGACACACAGACAGACCAACAGACAGACCGACACGCGATTCGTCATATTGACTACGCCATTTTGAATTTTTAAGTTATGGACATTGCTACATCAACGTAATCAAAGGAAGCATTTGATACATTTTTAGAAAGATCAAAACGAAATAAATTTTTTGACCATCCTACAGGCGCGATTTTTTTTTTAATTTTTTTGTTTTTTTATTTAAAATCAGCGGTATTGAAAATAGTCGTATGCAAAAATTAAGAATTGTGTCCCTGTTTTATTATGTGCTGGCCCATTGTGCTATGGGCCAAAGAAGTCTATAGCTCAAAATGTCCGCGAGTGATCGTGGTAACAAAGTCCCCAGACAAATAGACAGACCAACATACAGACCGACACGCGATTTTTTTATTTGACATAATCATCTTTTTTGGATATAAAACTTCCAGAAACGTAAAAAAACAATGAAAAGGTTTTCCTAGGGGAAAGTAATTGCATTATTTTACTTTTTTAATAAAAAACAATCAGAAATCAAGTATCAATATCCGATTTTTAGCCGAACCGTGACCTTGAACCTCCTTCTCCCGCTTTTTTCTACTCTATGTTGTAATAATATTATGTAGATAATTATAATTTTGCTCAATATTTATTTATTTACTTCGTATTTGATTTAAAATATATAGTAACTTTTTAATACTTACATCTGGAAGCTTGACTTGTGGCCAAAAGCAATATTCTCTTACTTCTTTTCGACATATTTAAAAAATTTCTTTACGTTCTTAGACAATTTAACAACAAATAACAGAGAACCATTGCAATAGTCACGTGACTAAAAAGAGAATGTCGATGCATCGCTAGATCAAGCTCCATGGAGCTCAACTTAAACGCTAGAGCAATAGATTTTCCAAAGATATACATTAAGCACGTGACTAAGGAGCCCAACTTATCTGCTAAAGGTATTTAGATAGGTATTCAATATATTTTCGAAAGATATACATCAACCACGTGACTAAGGAGCCCAACTTATTTGCGATAGGTATTCAAAGTTACTGGGATCTCAATTCTTGGTTTATAAAAGCTTATTTGGGGCTCTCCATGCTTATGTAATACTTTTTGCAAGTAATAAACAATAATTTCAGTCAGCCTATTATATAAAATAGTTTTTTTCCTCCGAGCCGAGCCGAGAACTCAATGATCCCATCCGAGAACTCAATTATCCCATCCGAGAACTCAATGATCCCACCCGAGAACACAATGATGCACTAAATAGCAAAATAAATGATCCGTATTTTCATATTACTAGTTTAGGCAAATAAAATAGAGTGTTGTTTTCTTGTTGCATTATTATAAGCCGTCAAAGATTCACTTTTATTTATATGAGTTTACCATAACCGCTAGGTGTATAAAATATACATATGCTGCATTGCCAAGCGTAGTGGATTCCAGGTTGACCGCTGAAGGTATCCAAAGCTGTATATTAAGGTTTACAATTGCCGCCATCTAATAATATACACGCAAACTAAAAAAGTATACATATTCATGATAGCGACCAAAATGGAGTCCAGCTGAAACTTTAGAGAATGAGTCTACACCTTAAAATAAGATGTTTGGCGATATTTTTAGCGTTTGGCAAAGTGGGCTCCGTGTATCGGAGCTCACCTTGCCGCGGAGCCCACTTTAGCCGCAACTTTAGCATGGGAGGAGCTCACCTTGTACGCCATAAGAATATATATATATATATTGTAACGACATAAATCGTCACTTTGTAATATAGCAAGGGTTAATTAAACTATTCGTTTACTTACGTTATAATTTATGTTTGTTTTGTATATAAATGGTTACGTACGTACAGAACTATTTTGTATCTGGGACTATTTTGTAGCAGGAACTGAATTCTAACCATATGAGTCTCTATTCCATAGTTCTACCTGAAAATAACATAAAGAAAACATAATTAGAATATGATTTTTAATAATAAAGAATCATATGACTTATTTCTCTATAGTGCATTTGTCTATGGACTTACCTGGTTTTTATATGTTTCAGAGTCTATTGAGGGTTGGATTTCACTGGCTTTCACCTGTAGCTTGTCTCTCTTGTGGAAAGTTGTGTATGATTATCCCTTCGGGATAATCCAGAATTTGTTGAAAATAGTTTGCTGGAACTGCTCACTTAGATTCAGTATTTTGTTTATACTTAGTTCACAGGACACTTAGTATTCTGTTCGTATTTTTATTAGTTTTGCTGATAAACAATAAGTATTGTTTATATTTGTTTCTTAGAGTAATATTTTGAGGTTAGATATCACTAATACAGATTTATTAGGAAACATTCTTTTAATTAGTTATTATTTTTGGTGTCGTTTCAGTTACCTTTATTAGGAATCCTATACGGTAAAACTGTAGTTGATAATGACTTGCATAGATGTCGCTAATAGTTCAGAAATAGGATTTTATTCACCTGAAGGGTTCATACCGGTTGATAAGGTCGATTTTCGCTCTTTCTTGATGAACTCTGTACAATGGTGGTCTCATTTTGACGAGTGTTTATTTTCTGTAATCATCGAAGTAATCCTTCATGTATTTTTATTTAAAGTTAGTGAAAACGAATATTTAAACAATGCGGAAGATATTATAACTGATATTTTTTTACAATTACGCATTTATAACGTTTCGATGGACATCGAAGACTTAGAATGAGACGTAAGTTAAGTTTTTCTGTTTCTTAGAATATTTCTGACATATAATTATTGTTTTAGCACCATTATTATTACCATTAATTAAGCACAATCACTAGACCATTAATTACTCACCATTTCTATACCATTAATATGGAATTACATTAATTTAAGTTGAAGTTTATTTTGGTATATTTGATATACAAGTTCTCCGCATGGAGTGATGTTCTGTTGGAACATGGTTCTGTATTTTTCGGCATAGATAAATTCTATATGACCGTCTAGCAGACAATTTTATATTGGACATAATTTTCAAAAGCATATTTAATCCCGGACAACATTTTCAATCATACATTTAATCCTGGAAGATGATTTTTCCAAAGTAGATGGGACAGCTTATATTTTTTTCTTTCATTTGAGAAATGAATTCATCAGCATAGGGGAGACTTGCACAGATGGAGACGATGGAATTCATACCTCAAGGATTTTGCAGAAACCAGCTAAGTACTCATTCTGAAAACTTTTGAAAGCAATATTTCATATTTTTAAATTCTTTTATTTCAATATTCTTATAACTGTAAACTTTATCAGATCTGATATAGTATTGATTAATACTATATGCCCTTCTGGCTTTTGTTCATTTTTAGGTACTTATTTTTTTTTAAAACATTTAATCTCATTTATTAATTATTAAATATCATACTTTTGATTAAATGATTTCTAATTTAAGCATGACTTTTATACACTGCAAGAAATGATTGTTGTTTACATACATTTCTTGGTGCTTGCTGAACTTCATGTTTTCTTTATACATTTAAGTCGAATGATTTCTGAATTTAGTAATTTTTATTAAGATTTCTTTAATTATATCTTAATATAATTACACATATTTTTTATATATATTAATACATTACTTGATGTGCTTTCATTAAGTTTATTTATAATAAATTTCTCAAATGAATTATCTTATTTTATTTAGGGGTTATATTTTCTCAAACTGAAAAGCTTAAGTATTTACACTAGGTTGTTACTTACCTAAAGGAGTAAAAGCTAAAGTAACTGGCGCCCCTAACAACATTAATCAATTCTTTCTATTTTTCCCTTGCCCATACCCATTGCTCCGCTGTCAAAACTAGCCGTTGGCAGTGAACGTATTAATTACGGTACACTAATATTGGCGCCCAAGAACGTGGTATTTGGATAGATAGAACACTTGTTTTTTTTAATTTTACTCCATTTTTCTCAGTGTATTTTTTATAAAAATCTAAAGCTTATTTTTTTCAGTGTAACTTAAAGTTCATTTTGAGAAAAACTACATATAACTGTTGAATAAAATATTTTTTGTTGAAAATTAAGTCAAACTAGAGTTAATCTGATAAGATATATCAGATATGTGTTTTTTATGTTTTTTCTGAATTTTATGGAATAACATGGAATAGAGAAATTTTGGCGTGGGTTCAGTTTTTCTAGAAATTATCTTTTATTCAATAGAAATAAATGGATAATAGGGTATTTATTTATGCGAAGGATATTTATTTATGCGAAGGATATGAATAAATATTAGCTAATTTTGTAGTTTTGGAGACTATTTATAATTATTAATTTGTCCAATTGAGATAAATAATAATTTAGTATTTTTTTTGACATATTTGGGAAATTTTCCAAAGTATGCAAAAACTTTGTTGAGCAGTGTACACAAAAAAAAAAATAATTTGTGGTACAGTATAAATATTTTATTATAAAATAAATATTTTGAGTAAATTGAATTTAAATTTTGAAAATAATTATTCAAAATGGAAGATTTAGATAAAATGGAAATTAGATTTTTGACTGCAGAAATGGTAAATTATGAACTTCGTATAAGACATTTAACAGCAAAAAATAATAGAGCATCTAGAATTAAAGTTTTAGGTAGAGCCATAGCTAGGGAAGATCCTAAAGTAAAATATGTAGATCCGACTTTTAATTTTAACAGTGAAGTGGAAAATATTAATAGAATTTTAGATAGTATATCTTCAGAAATTGTAGAATATCATGGTGATTATAGTTTAGCCGATTTAAGAAAATTAAAAACTTATTTAGTACATGTAACAAATCGTCTGCAACGTTTTCCTGAAGTAGAAGAAAATAAAGTTAGACGTATTCAATTTTTAGAAATAACAAAAGCAACTTGTTTAGAAATAGAAGCAGATATTTTAGATCTTTATGAAAAATCTGGTAAAAATTCAGATCTTACTCAAATAAATAATAATATTTCATTACATAATAGTACACAGTTTAGTCCTAATGTTTCTAGTAAAAAAGATAATGATTATTTAAAATCAGTACCAGTTTATAAATGGAATATTAATTTTGATGGAAAGTCTAATGTTTTAAATTTTATTGAGCAAGTTGAATATATGAAAATAAGTAGAAATGTTACAGATGAAATGTTATTTAAATCCGCATATGACTTATTCAAAGAACCAGCATTGTCATGGTTTCTCTCAATTAAAGATAATTTAAATTCGTGGTCTCAAATAATTCAAGCATTAAAAAAAGATTTTCTTCCAGCTAACATAGATGATAGAACATGGGATGATATCCGTTCTAGATATCAAAATCCCGATGAATCTATCGCAATTTTTATAGGTGCTATGGAAACCTTGTTTAAACGTTTAATTCATGCTGCAAGTTTATATACTAGACTTAAGACGATTAGAGAAAGAATATTACCACATTATTTTACACCATTATCACTTATAGAAATAAATGATTTAGAAGATTTAAAAGACAGTTGTAAAAGAATAGATGAAGCTTATCAATTAAAACAAAAGAGCATAGCAGGTAAAAGTGTGGCAAAAAATAAAACAGTTAATAAAGTAAATGTCCTAAGTTCGGATATAAATCAAAATTTTAGTAGTAAATGTAATTGTAGTCATAATACCACAGTGTCCAAACTTACCCCATCTTCCTCTACTCGTCAAAGTTCAGTATGTAATAGTAGTCAAGTTTCTCAAATTAGTCAAAGTACCAATCAAAGCTTTAATAATACACAGAATAGTAGTAATAATAAAATTAGACAAATAATTTGTTATAACTGTAACCAACCAAATCATATTTTTAGCAAATGTTTAGCTAAAAGAACAAAGTTTTGTTATAAATGTGGATATAAAGATGTAGTTTTTAAAAATTGCCCTTCCTGTACAAAAAAACTAAATAGGAAAGTGGATGATTTTAGTCGGCATTCACTTTATAAAAAGGCTAAAAATAATAATGACAGTCAGGTAAAAAAGGATAACAAAACTACTTTTTGTAAAAACATTTATTATAATAAAAATAATATCAATTCTTTACAAAAATCAAGTATAACAGAAACAAATAAACGATTTTATTTGAATGAATGGAAAGATTGGTTGGATAAAGTTAAAAATTTTTATAAACCGTATAGTTTGTCTGTAATTAATAAAAATTCTTTTATTAAATTACCTAGAGATAACCGTCCATATATTAAAGTAAATATTTTTGATAGAAATATAACAGCTTTGATTGATACAGGTGCAAATTGTTCAGTGGCTGGTGGTCACGCGATTAAAATTTTAGAAAAATTTAATTTAAAAATTGATAAATGTCTTATACCGCATGTTACTACAGCTGATAAATCTAAACAGTTAGTAACTGGTGTTGTTTATTTACCTATTAAAGTAGATAATGAAGTTAAGATTTTACAAGTCTTGGTTGTTCCTTCTTTGGAAACAAATTTTATTTTTGGTGTGAATTTTTTACAATTGTTTTCTATGACTTTGGATTTTTCTGATGAATCTTGGAATAATAAAATTAATAAATTGAATGTGATCAGTAATAACAGTGATAGTCAGGATATAAATAAAGATAATTCAGTAGGCTTATGTGACTTGACAGACGAACAGAAAAAGATAGCAGATAAATTTGTTAGTTTATTTAAAGAATTATATAGCGAAAAAATAGGTAGAACAAATTTAATAGAACATGATATAGATACAGGAAATAATAAACCTTTTAAAATGCGTCAATATCCTTTGTCACCTTATTTAATAGAAATTTTACATAAAGAGTTAGATAAAATGTTAAAAGATGATATAGTTTCACCATCTTATTCTGATTTTAATTCACCAGTTTTATTAGTAAAAAAAGCTAATGGTACATACCGTTTTTGTTTTGATGGACGTAAATTAAATTCTATTACAAAAGGTGATTCACATCCTTTACCAAGGATAGACTCCATTTTAAGTTTATTAGGCGATGCAAAATATATATCAAGTATAG
Organism: Brachypterus glaber; assembly: GCA_958510825.1. NCBI lineage: Eukaryota > Metazoa > Arthropoda > Insecta > Coleoptera > Kateretidae > Brachypterus > Brachypterus glaber. The sequence continues at coordinate 32,857 of CAUEHQ010000659.1, read as the reverse complement.
ATTTAAAAAATGCTTTTTGGCAGATTCCACTTACAAAAACTGCTAAAGAAAAAACTGCATTTTCCGTACCTGGTAGGGGACTATTTGAATTTAATGTAATGTGTTATGGACTCAAAAATGGAACACAAAGTCAGCAAAGATTAATGGATAAACTTTTTCCTTTCTCCTTTTATCCAAATATATTTGTTTATATTGATGACATTATAATAGTATCAAAAACATTTGAGGAACATATTAAATTACTTCAAATAGTACATGAAAAATTAAAATCTGCTAATCTTACAATAAATTTTGAAAAAAGTAATTTTTTTAGAAAATCACTTAAGTATTTAGGTTTTGTGATTGATAATTTTGGTTTAAGAACCGATCCGCAAAAAGTAGAAGCAATAATAAACTATCCTAGACCAACAAATAGTACAGAGATAAAACGATTTTTAGGTGTAGCTTCGTGGTATCGTAGATTTGTTAGGAATTTTTCAACAATTGTTAGTCCATTAAATTCACTTTTAAAGGGCAAAGGTAAAAAACAAGCCATTAGTTGGAATACTGATGCAGAAAAAGCTTTTTTATTGTTGAAGGAATCTTTAATAAATGCTCCGGCTTTAGCAAGTCCAAATTTTTCTTTACCATTTGTTATACAATGTGATGCTTCTTTAGTTGGCCTCGGTTCCATATTAACACAAACGCAAGATGGTCAAGAAAAAGTAATAGCTTATGCTAGTAGAGCTTTAACACGTAGTGAAATAAAATATTCTGTAGGTGAAAAGGAATGTTTAGCTGTTTTGTTTGCTATAGATAGGTTTAGACCATATATTGAAGGTGTTAAATTCACAGTAATTACAGATCATTCTTCATTAAAATATTTGAGTAATATGAAAGATCCCTCTGGTCGCTTGGCTAGATGGTCATTAAAATTACAGCAATATGATATGGATATTGTATATCGTAGAGGTAAATTAAATGTAGTAGCTGATGGGTTATCCAGAGCTTTTGATAGAATAGAACCAGAAAAATCAATTTTTCCAGATGTAAATTTAATTAATTTTAATGTAAATGATTATAATAGTGATAAATATTATATTCAGTTGAGGGAAAAAATTGTTAAGAGTCCAGATTCATATCCGCAATTTAAAGTTATTGATGATAATATTTATAAGTTCATACCGACCAAGACAAAAGTAAAAAGTAATATTATAGAGTGGAAATTGTTAGTGCCTCAAAAATGTCGTAAACAAGTACTAAAAGAATGTCATGACGATGTATTAGCTTCTCATATGGGATTTTTTAAAACTTTTCATAGAATTTCAGAAACATATTTTTGGCCAAAAATGCGTAAAGATATTTTAAAGTATGTAAGATGTTGTAATATTTGTCAATCACAAAAAGTTAGTAATTCTGCACGTTTTGGATTGATGGGTCGTGAAAAGGAAGTAAATTATCCGTGGCAAGTTATTTCATGTGATTTGCAGGGACCATTTCCCAGAAGTTCTAAAGGTTTTTGTTATCTTTTAGTTGTGTCAGACTGGTTTACAAAGTATACATTATTACATCCTTTAAGGGAAGCTACTGCAAATGCAATATGTAAATTCATTGAGAATGAAGTTTTTTTAGTTTACGGAGTCTGTCAATTTTTAATTGTCGATAATGGAAAACAATTTGCTGGTAAAGTTTTAAAAAATTAGCAGATGAATATAATGTACAGAAAATTTGGTTTAATGCACTTTACCATAGTCAAAATAATCCGACGGAAAGGCAACATCGCACAATTTCTACTGCTATAAGATCATATATAAAAGATAATCAAAAAGAATGGTGTAAAAATTTAGCAAAAATAGGTCTAGCTTTACGAACGTCTGTAAATGAAGTTACGGGGTATACGCCGGCATTTCTTAATTTTGGGAGGAATGTACCTATCACAGGAACTTATTATGGCAAAATGACATCGACTGATGGTGTTAAATTAGAACCTGGTGACAGAGACTCGTATAGGCAAGACTTGGGAAATCTTAAAGAGATTTTTATTGATGTAAAGAAATATTTACATGAAGCTTATGAACGTAATAAGCGTACTTATGATTTGCGCAAGCGTGAAGTAAATTTTGATATAGGTGAAAAAGTTTGGAGACGAAACAAAGTACTCTCAGATGCTAGTAAAAGTTTTGCTGCAAAACTTGCTCCAAAGTACATACTTTGCAAAGTTGTTGCGAAAAAGTCAAAGTTAGTGTATATTTTGGAAAATGCAGATGGTCATAGAGGCGACTGGCATGTTAAAGATCTAAAGAAATATTTTGGATCGAATAGTGACATTTCAGTTGGCTAGATTTGATTAAATAAGAATATTTTCTTAGTATCATTCGGAATGATATTTAAAAAAAATATCAATGTATTGAAAATATTTAAAGGGTACCCAAAACTTTTGTATATAGTAGTAAAAAAAATATATAAATATATTTTTTGTAGAAGAGAATTCTGGTGCACACAGTCAAGTCTTATTTCTATTTTTTTATCTTGATAAAACTTAGCTAAAAAGAAAAACAAAATTAATTATGACAATTACCTGATTATGACAATTACCTGATTATGACAATTACCTGTTTATGACACACACCGATAAAGTCCCAAAATTATGTTCTACATAAGAGTAGGCGGATGATACACGTAGTTATCAAGCTTAGCTATTGTTAATTATCAAGTAGTATTCCAAATGATTTACATAAAGTATTGTATTTTTTTGTTGATTTATTAAATAAAATATAGTATATATTTTAGCTATTTAAGTTAAATAGTTATAGAGTTTGGTATAAAAATATTTTTTGTATATTAAATATTTTTATTATTTTTGGAGGGGGCATGTGTAACGACATAAATCGTCACTTTGTAATATAGCAAGGGTTAATTAAACTATTCGTTTACTTACGTTATAATTTATGTTTGTTTTGTATATAAATGGTTACGTACGTACAGAACTATTTTGTATCTGGGACTATTTTGTAGCAGGAACTGAATTCTAACCATATGAGTCTCTATTCCATAGTTCTACCTGAAAATAACATAAAGAAAACATAATTAGAATATGATTTTTAATAATAAAGAATCATATGACTTATTTCTCTATAGTGCATTTGTCTATGGACTTACCTGGTTTTTATATGTTTCAGAGTCTATTGAGGGTTGGATTTCACTGGCTTTCACCTGTAGCTTGTCTCTCTTGTGGAAAGTTGTGTATGATTATCCCTTCGGGATAATCCAGAATTTGTTGAAAATAGTTTGCTGGAACTGCTCACTTAGATTCAGTATTTTGTTTATACTTAGTTCACAGGACACTTAGTATTCTGTTCGTATTTTTATTAGTTTTGCTGATAAACAATAAGTATTGTTTATATTTGTTTCTTAGAGTAATATTTTGAGGTTAGATATCACTAATACAGATTTATTAGGAAACATTCTTTTAATTAGTTATTATTTTTGGTGTCGTTTCAGTTACCTTTATTAGGAATCCTATACGGTAAAACTGTAGTTGATAATGACTTGCATAGATGTCGCTAATAGTTCAGAAATAGGATTTTATTCACCTGAAGGGTTCATACCGGTTGATAAGGTCGATTTTCGCTCTTTCTTGATGAACTCTGTACAATGGTGGTCTCATTTTGACGAGTGTTTATTTTCTGTAATCATCGAAGTAATCCTTCATGTATTTTTATTTAAAGTTAGTGAAAACGAATATTTAAACAATGCGGAAGATATTATAACTGATATTTTTTTACAATTACGCATTTATAACGTTTCGATGGACATCGAAGACTTAGAATGAGACGTAAGTTAAGTTTTTCTGTTTCTTAGAATATTTCTGACATATAATTATTGTTTTAGCACCATTATTATTACCATTAATTAAGCACAATCACTAGACCATTAATTACTCACCATTTCTATACCATTAATATGGAATTACATTAATTTAAGTTGAAGTTTATTTTGGTATATTTGATATACAAGTTCTCCGCATGGAGTGATGTTCTGTTGGAACATGGTTCTGTATTTTTCGGCATAGATAAATTCTATATGACCGTCTAGCAGACAATTTTATATTGGACATAATTTTCAAAAGCATATTTAATCCCGGACAACATTTTCAATCATACATTTAATCCTGGAAGATGATTTTTCCAAAGTAGATGGGACAGCTTATATTTTTTTCTTTCATTTGAGAAATGAATTCATCAGCATAGGGGAGACTTGCACAGATGGAGACGATGGAATTCATACCTCAAGGATTTTGCAGAAACCAGCTAAGTACTCATTCTGAAAACTTTTGAAAGCAATATTTCATATTTTTAAATTCTTTTATTTCAATATTCTTATAACTGTAAACTTTATCAGATCTGATATAGTATTGATTAATACTATATGCCCTTCTGGCTTTTGTTCATTTTTAGGTACTTATTTTTTTTTAAAACATTTAATCTCATTTATTAATTATTAAATATCATACTTTTGATTAAATGATTTCTAATTTAAGCATGACTTTTATACACTGCAAGAAATGATTGTTGTTTACATACATTTCTTGGTGCTTGCTGAACTTCATGTTTTCTTTATACATTTAAGTCGAATGATTTCTGAATTTAGTAATTTTTATTAAGATTTCTTTAATTATATCTTAATATAATTACACATATTTTTTATATATATTAATACATTACTTGATGTGCTTTCATTAAGTTTATTTATAATAAATTTCTCAAATGAATTATCTTATTTTATTTAGGGGTTATATTTTCTCAAACTGAAAAGCTTAAGTATTTACACTAGGTTGTTACTTACCTAAAGGAGTAAAAGCTAAAGTAACTGGCGCCCCTAACAACATTAATCAATTCTTTCTATTTTTCCCTTGCCCATACCCATTGCTCCGCTGTCAAAACTAGCCGTTGGCAGTGAACGTATTAATTACGGTACAATATATATATATATATATATATATATATATATATATATATATATATATATATATATATATATATATATACCAAAAATAATGTTAATGGGTATTGAAATAATTTTTATATACCCAAAAAAAAATTCAATGCCAAAGTCCAAACGAAAATCTAGTAATCCATGAGTCATACACATACCAAAAATAAAGGATAGGTTTTTAAATAATTTATATATACAAAATTTTATCTTTTTTGGGGACCTAAAACTCTTTTGGTCCTAGAGGCCAAAGTTTGGGCCCAATCAAAGAAAAATTTTAGATTTGACTCGTAGTTAGTTGTAGGAATAAGGGAACAAATATCATTTAAATCAAAGATGTTGGAGATCGACTGTTCGATTCTCTTGCCAAAGCATAGTTAAATTTAAAGTGATATCTGGGTTTGAATTAAAATTTTCTTTCTGGTGTAAAAACCTGCTATGTTATTTTTGACTATCAATTTCACAAGGCTTTTTCTTTAAACATGTTTTAATAGAACAATTAAACAAGAAATACAATTTTTATTTTTCTTCCCATCTCTATTTACAGAATATTTCTTAAATAAATCACAGTTCCCTAAATTATGATTATCTAAGAAAGGTTTTTGGTACTTTCTTGATTAAAAGGTAAACTGTCATACCTGGGAATTTGAATTTGACAAGCTGTCATAGCTTTTTTGTCCAGCCATAAGTTTAGTTCTACCAGCTTTGAATTTCTTGAATTCTTATCAGAAATATGCTATCTACATCATAGGAATTTGGAAGCTTATTTAGTATAATTTACCAGGGTGGGATTATCCATCCTTAAGTGTACTTCATCTGAAAGAAATCAAGATCTAAACGATCTTCTTTCACAAGAAATCTTTTCACCTTTTCTAAAAGCTTAGAAATAATGTGTTGGGTCTGTCCAAATCTACTTTCTAAAATTTTAATGATTTTTTCAACATTTTGAGGCATAATCAACATTCAACAAATTTGTGCTTCCTTTTAGACATTTTCACAATCTTGAAAAAAAAAACAAAAATTTTAGTTGAATTTCTGTACTGAAAAATCCAATTTGGCCACTCCAATGGATGTCCACTAAAAATTGGCGTCTTTGGGCATAGATTTAGTCAGAATTTTCGTTAATTGATTTGGGGGTATAAGTGGATTTGTATCAGACTTTTTGATGGATAAAAACTAAAATTATTGCTCACCCTTTGCTCATTGTTTGGATTAAATACCTCGTTCCTTGGTTTTACTATATACGTATGCTTATTAGTCATGGAATTTATTGAACCATTGTCCCATGGATTTCTGCCTTTTACCCATTCTTGTATACGTACCGGCTCACTATCCCACTTCTCCTGGATTCAAAATCGCCTATGTCTGCTAATTTCATATTTAATTGCAAATCTTGCATTTTTTTCCCTTAGTTCCATTTGTTGCATTAATTTCATCTGTTCTTGGTTTAGGTTTAAACATATCTCTGCAAGTTCCACTAAGAAAAAAACTCCTGCCAACAAGATAATATTTTCCCCTAGGTTTATTAAAATAAAAATAAAAATAAATTAAAAAAAAAAATTTTTTCAGGTCTTTTTTCGTTTTAACAAAAAATAAATTGAAAAAAAAAAATAAAAAAAGCCCCATTTTACCCCCTTACCCCACCCCGATTTTTATCAAAAAAAAAATATCCTAGCCACACAAAAAAAGGTAAATAGTTTTTTTTCCTATGTATTTTGAGGCGCCGAATCCGAATTTGAAGTCAAAATAGTACCGTATCCAATTAGTTTTCCAGGAGCGCTATTTTGACCTCAGAATTCGGATACAGCGCCTCAAAACACATAGGAATACAATCTCCGAAGCAATTCTTAACTTTTTTTTATGTGGCTGTAATTATATAATAGTATATAATGGCTGTGTAATAGGACTTTTTAGGAAAAAAAACTATTGACTTTTTTTTGTGTGGCTAGGATATTTTTTTTATAAAAGTCGGGCGGGGTAATTTGTAAAATGGGGTTAAAACTTTTTTTTTTCAATTTATTTTTCGTTGAAACGAAAAAAGAGACCGGAAAAAAAATTATTTTTTTTTATTTATTTTTATTTTTATTTTAATAAACCTAGACCTATAGGAGAAAGTATTATCTTGTTGGCAGCAGTTTTTTTCTTAGTGGAACTTGCAGAGATATGTTTAAACCTATTTTTCTCTATTGACCTTTGACCAAAAGGTCCAATATGTTTTTTACGTAAAATTAATCAATAAATAATTTTTTATCGAAATTGTAAAATTCTTAAACATAAATTTTGTTGGAGAAATATATTACAGAAACACTTTAGAAAGCACGCCTCTGACATACACAATTGTATTTTTGGGTAAGTAGGGGAATAAATAACTTATATTACCACTATTAACTGTACTAAATTTTAATGTGATTACACAAAATCGATTTTCCTAGTTTTAACTTTTTTTATGATATAAAAAAATCTGAGGGTGATGAGACAAACGGCCTTCGGATTTGGATTTAGCAAACCAAAATTAGTATAAACCTATTTCTGGAATCTCGGTAGAGAAATCTTCAGATTTGTCGACCAGTTATTAGTTTTAAATTTTAATTTACTTTTCTGTAAAGGTTTTGATTTTATTAAGAAATTTTGACGAAAATTACCATTTTTAACACTTTTTAAAACCCTCAAAATTTAAATTGAAAAAAAAGCTAGCTAGCTAGCGCCCGCTTTAAAATTTTGTTTTACAAGACCTCCCTTTCCATTTAAAAAAATGTTCACACCTTGGCTTATTAGAGAATACGGTCTAAAGAACCCTTTGTTTGCCGGCCTAATGCCAGATTTTATTATTAAAATGTTAAAGCACCTAGATTATTATTATCAAATAAATTAAATAAATTCAAATAACGCAAATATGAGTGGTTTATCTTTAAATATTTGAGCAGCAAATCGATATGAATGATAATGGATACATTGTCATGACAAAAGTTAAAATGGACAATCAAGAAACATCAAATGATTGCGAAATCTTCGAAAAAGAAAAAGTATGGCCTCAAGTTATAGCTATTTCTGTAGGTAAGTCAATATTTTACTCAGTTTCAATATGCTTAAATACGATAATTATTATGGAGTAATGGAGAGCCCCAAATAAGATAAATATTTTAATATGTCGAAAATATTGTGAAAATTATTGGCCCGGGTGTCGTTTGATTTTTTTATTATCGAATTTAATTTTAGCCTCTAGATTTTTATGTGAATAATTCTTACAGCATACTATGCGGTAAGGTGGTGTAATAAACCTTTTTTTTGAAAACGTGAAACGGGTAATATTTTAAAAGTTAAGGCCCAGGGTTAATTTTTTTAAATGGAGATATAACCTTTTTATTTGAAATATGCATATCACAACAATAACTATCATTCGTCATTTTTTTCAATTTTTTATTCGGTAAGGCGGCTCCAGGGGGGCGTGGGGACAATATTTTAAATTGCACCCTAGGTTTGGACTTTTTGATACATCAAGAGTTCTCTACTTAAATGACAATGGCAATATCTTGGAAATCAGTTATAAAACTTTTAAGCTAGTTAATAACTTTTTAAATAAATATTAAAAAAATAGAATTGGGTTCAAAAACAAGTCCAAAATGAATTATTTTTAACCGCTTATTACACCAAATTTTTTAAAACGCAATTTATTAGCTTAAAAATGCAACCCGAACCAGTCTGGGCCGTCAAGAAAAAATCGGGGCCCGGGGGATAGTAACCTACGGACCCCCACCTGGTCCCCCAGCAAAAATCCGCCCCCATTTTTTTTTCTAACTCCTGAAAAATTTCGAGGACTAAAAAAACTCTTCGCCCCCATCCGGTCCCTCAGACAAAAAAAAAGATTTAGGATTTCGATTGAAATCTAAGAAAGATATCATTTTGACAGGTCGGCCATCTTGTTTTTTGCTTTTTGTTATTTTTTTTTTTGGTTTTTCATTGTACCGTTACAGAAGGTATCAAAGAAAATGGTAGGTGAAATATTTATTATTGTAAATTGAATTTTTTACATTTGTCAATTATTTGACAGATATCAAATAATTCTTATAAACGTCTTTCAATGTTTTGGTGGTATAATTTTGTCAACGTCTTACTTAAATCACAGAAAGGGATGGTATATCTGCTTATTTGGAAAAAGGACTATCAGTGTTGCTTTATTCGCAAAATTTTGAGTATGAAACCACAAAATTAGAACAATTAACGAAAAATTGGTTATCGGGTAGATGGAAAAAAATGACAAGAGGAAGATAGAGATGTTTGAATTCTGCTTCGGGTCAATAAAAAACAGTTAAAATATTGTTCAAATTCCATGGTTAAAATATGGTTCAATCTTAAAGATATTTGGATTTCATTTACTGACTATAATTAATATCCATCGTTTGATGTTATGATTGACTAGTCTTTTGTATTTTTTATATTATTTAATAAAATTGTTATTTTAAAAACACTAATGACATTTTACAGAGTAACCTATAAATTTAATTTATTAAAATTCCAAACCTTCTTTTTAAAAACCATAAGCAATGTAAAAATTATAAAAATGTCAAATTTATTTTGTCTACCATTTTCATTGGTATCCACTGTACATACCAAATTTCAAGTATGCCTGTTTCGGACATCATGGCTAGTATTTTTTGGTAATTTTATGTACGTGTCTTATTTCAATAGTCACCATAAGCTTATATTTTAAATTTCAAGTCTCCATCTGGTCAAAAATTAAAAAAAAAAAAAAAAAAAAAAATCATTATATGCATGTTTTGGACTTCATGGTTAGTATTTTTTGGCAATTTTTTGTATGTGTCTTATTTAATTAGTTACCTTTAACTTATATTTCAAATTTCAAATCTCCAAGTCAATCCGGTGAACAGATATTAAAGAAACAAAAAAAAACTTTTGGACTTCACAGCTAGTATTTTTTTAAGTTTAACCTGTTTATCCCAATTAGCTTATATTTTAAGTTCCAAGTTAATAGCTCATCCCGTTCTAAAGTGTATTAAAAATACAAACAGGCAACCAGAGGTCGTTGCTTGCGATGGTTTCCTAAAACACACGTGCTCCTGCTCCTCTATATCTCATCTTGACGTACACATGTTGCCAGATTTTCCATCAGTATAGCGGATGCCAATTTACCACCGGATGCCACTTGAACCGCATTTTTAACACGTGTGGATGCCACATATATATATATATATATATATATATATATATATATATATGCTCAGATAGCGGTTAAGGTGAGCTCCGTTATACATAGCGTGAAAGGTGGAGTCCTTGTGTATATTTCGTGTATACCACTATACACATAAAGTACAAGACGGGATCCCATACATGTAGCGGTTAGGTTGAGCTCCTTTGACGTGTATTACCATACCTATCGGCAAAGCAGGCTCCGTGTATTGGGTATTTTAAGCAACCTGGGCTCCTTGCGGTGTTGTCATGTTTTTTTAAATAAAATATTGATTAGGGCGACGGTGAGCAGCAATATGTTTAGTCTGAAATGATCGAGATTAGCGTTTCTCATTTTTGACAAATGGGTTTCAAATCCCAGATAGTCAAATTTACGACTGAAGACTTTTGGGTTACTGTGAGCCGTCTCGAATGAGCGAGAATACTTTCTTATAAAATAGTTTATGTCCAGAAACATTATGGTACATTTTGGGGAGAGAGAGGTAATGACAAAAATTATAACCAAAAAATGATAATGACATATTTTTTGTAGTTTTATTTAAATTTTTCTTCTATTGTTAATAATAAAAAATACGAACAAAAAAATATAACCTCCCCTTTTACTCCCCTTCCCCAACCGATTTTGCTCAAATACGAACTTGTCTAAGATAATATAAGAAATAAATCTGCATACCAAATTTTAAGTCGCTAGCTCCAAGCGATTTTTGAAAAATTTTGAAAACTACCGTATAATAGTATTCTAGCACAGGCTCTGTAAATAGTATAAGCGGTATCAACTGATTTGATACAAAAAATAAAATAAAAATTAGAAAACAAAAAATCTTGGCGCTAATGGGTTAACCCATTAACGCTCAGTGATACCTAGGATATCAAATGATTTGAAAACATAAAATAAAAATGTTACAAATCTTTATTTTTTCAACTCCTTATTAACTAAAATGTATAAGAATTTCAATTTCAAATTATTTTTTGAAATTTTTTCTATACTTATTGCAAACGTAGACCTTAATTTGCATCCATTTTTTGTTGTCAAAAATATTAGGATTTTCATCTTTTAACTTTTGAACTTCACCTAATCTGGGAGGAATTCCCTTCGAAATAACGTTTATTTGATATGGGGGCGACGGCGGGGGCGCCAAAAAATTTTTTTGTGGGGATTCGATAGATAATACGTGGCCGCACCTACACTAAATGGCCGTACAAAATTGCCCTTTATTTGGTATTTTTAATAACGTTTATTTGATATGGGGGCGGCGGCAGGGGCGCCAAAACATTTTTTTTGTGTGAAATCGATAGATTTTACGTCGCCGCACATACACTGAATGGCCGCACAAAATCGCCCTTTATTTGGTATTTTTAATAACGTTTATTTGATATGGGGGCGACAGCGGGGGCGCCAGAATTTTTTTTTCGTGTGGATTCGATAGATCTTACGTGGTCGCACCTACACTGAATGGCCGCACAAAGTCGCCCTTTATTTGGTATTTTTAAGCCAATATGGCGGACGACTTTTATGATTTCTGGCCGATTTGAACCAAAATCGGTATCAGGGGGTTTTCGGGGTCGTGAATTACGAATTTATTGTTAAAATTAAAAAAAATCAAAATGGCGGCACCAATATGGCGGACGACTTTTGTGATTTCTGGCCGATTTTAACCAAAATCGGTATCAGGGGGTTTTCGAAGTCGTGAATTACGAATTTTTTGTTAAAATTAAAAAAATCAAAATGGCGGCGCCAATATGGCGGACGACTTTAGTGATTTCTGGCCGATTCGAATCAAAATCGGTATCAGGGGGTTTTCGGGGTCATAGATTACCAATTTTTTGTTAAGATTAAAAAAATCAAAATGGCGGCGCCAATATGGCGGACGACTTTTGTGATTTCTGGCCGATTCGAACCAAAATCGGTATCAGGGGTTTTTCGGGGTAGTAGATTACGAATTTTTTGTCATAATTACAAAAAAATCAAAATGGCGGCATCAACATGGCGGATGATTTGTGTCATTAATTGCCAATTCGAACCAAAATCGGTATCTGGGGGTTTTCTGTGCCATATATTAAAAAATTTTGGTCAAAATGGCGGACGACTTTTGTGATTTCTGGCTGATTCGAACAATGGCGTTTATTGTATTTATTTGAAAGGTTTTTAAAAACAAAACAAAAATACTTTTTTTTAATCATTCTTACTACAAACAAAATTATCAAATGTTTAAGCGTTAAAACAAAAAAAGAATCAGTCAAAAGCATTAAGTAGTTTTCGAACATTTGAATTTAAAAAATGGCAATTTTTTAGGTGTCCCGAATTTATTATCCGGCAGTGTATCTTAAAATACAGATGTTTATGAAAACAGGGTATTAAATGTAGTTTTAAGTTTGATCATATCTTTATAAGTATAAAATTTTGAAATTGCAAATTTGAAGTTTTTAGCCCAAGGAGTTCTCACTTGATCGTGGTTACAAAGTTCCCGGACACACAGACAGACCAACAGACAGACCGACACGCGATTCGTCATATTGACTACGCCATTTTGAATTTTTAAGTTATGGACATTGCTACATCAACGTAATCAAAGGAAGCATTTGATACATTTTTAGAAAGATCAAAACGAAATAAATTTTTTGACCATCCTACGGGCGCGACTTTTTTTTTAATTTTTTTGTTTTTTTATTTAAAATCAGCGGTATTGAAAATAGTCGTATGCAAAAATTAAGAATTGTGTCCCTGTTTTATTATGTGCTGGCCCATTGTGCTATGGGCCAAAGAAGTCTATAGCTCAAAATGTCCGCGAGTGATCGTGGTAACAAAGTCCCCAGACAAATAGACAGACCAACATACAGACCGACACGCGATTTTTTTATTTGACATAATCATCTTTTTTGGATATAAAACTTCCAGAAACGTAAAAAAACAATGAAAAGGTTTTCCTAGGGGAAAGTAATTGCATTATTTTACTTTTTTAATAAAAAACAATCAGAAATCAAGTATCAATATCCGATTTTTAGCCGAACCGTGACCTTGAACCTCCTTCTCCCGCTTTTTTCTACTCTATGTTGTAATAATATTATGTAGATAATTATAATTTTGCTCAATATTTATTTATTTACTTCGTATTTGATTTAAAATATATAGTAACTTTTTAATACTTACATCTGGAAGCTTGACTTGTGGCCAAAAGCAATATTCTCTTACTTCTTTTCGACATATTTAAAAAATTTCTTTACGTTCTTAGACAATTTAACAACAAATAACAGAGAACCATTGCAATAGTCACGTGACTAAAAAGAGAATGTCGATGCATCGCTAGATCAAGCTCCATGGAGCTCAACTTAAACGCTAGAGCAATAGATTTTCCAAAGATATACATTAACCACGTGACTAAGGAGCCCAACTTATCTGCTAAAGGTATTTAGATAGGTATTAAATATATTTTCGAAAGATATACATCAACCACGTGACTAAGGAGCCCAACTTATTTGCTATAGGTATTCAAAGTTACTGGGATCTCAATTCTTGGTTTATAAAAGCTTATTTGGGGCTCTCCATGCTTATGTAATACTTTTTGCAAGTAATAAACAATAATTTCAGTCAGCCTATTATATAAAATAGTTTTTTTCCTCCGAGCCGAGCCGAGAACTCAATGATCCCATCCGAGAACTCAATTATCCCATCCGAGAACTCAATGATCCCACCCGAGAACACAATGATGCACTAAATAGCAAAATAAATGATCCGTATTTTCATATTACTAGTTTAGGCAAATAAAATAGAGTGTTGTTTTCTTGTTGCATTATTATAAGCCGTCAAAGATTCACTTTTATTTATATGAGTTTACCATAACCGCTAGGTGTATAAAATATACATATGCTGCATTGCCAAGCGTAGTGGATTCCAGGTTGACCGCTGAAGGTATCCAAAGCTGTATATTAAGGTTTACAATTGCCGCCATCTAATAATATACACGCAAACTAAAAAAGTATACATATTCATGATAGCGACCAAAATGGAGTCCAGCTGAAACTTTAGAGAATGAATCTACACCTTAAAATAAGATGTTTGGCGATATTTTTAGCGTTTGGCAAAGTGGGCTCCGTGTATCGGAGCTCACCTTGCCGCGGAGCCCACTTTAGCCGCAACTTTAGCATGGGAGGAGCTCACCTTGTACGCCATAAGAATATATATATATATATATATATATATATATATATATATATATATATATATATCGGAAAAAAAATACACGAATAGCTCATGGTATAACTAACATTTTCGTAAAAATTAAAAAAATATGTGCAGTAGTTTCAGAATGGGATTTTTTTGAAAAAAATGTAATAATAATTAATAAATTTAATTTATTAAAATTCCAAACCTTCTTTTTAAAAACCATAAGCAATGTACAAATTATAAAAATTTCAAATTTATTTTGTCTACCATTTTCATTGGTATCCACTGTACATACCAAATTTCAAGTATGCCTGTTTCGGACATCATGGCTAGTATTTTTTGGTAATTTTATGTACGTGTCTTATTTCAATAGTCACCATAAGCTTATATTTTAAATTTCAAGTCTCCATCTGGTCAAAAATTAAAACAAAAAAAAAACAAAAAAAAATCATTATATGCATGTTTTGGACTTTATGGTTAGTATTTTTTGGCAATTTTTTGTATGTGTCTTATTTAATTAGTTACCTTTAACTTATATTTCAAATTTCAAATCTCCAAGTCAATCCGGTGAACAGATATTAAAGAAACAAAAAAAAACTTTTGGACTTCACAGCTAGTATTTTTTTAAGTTTAACCTGTTTATCCCAATTAGCTTATATTTTAAGTTCCAAGTTAATAGCTCATCCCGTTCTAAAGTGTATTAAAAATACAAACAGGCAACCAGAGGTCGTTGCTTGCGATGGTTTCCTAAAACACACGTGCTCCTGCTCCTCTATATCTCATCTTGACGTACACATGTTGCCAGATTTTCCATCAGTATAGCGGATGCCAATTTACCACCGGATGCCACTTGAACCGCATTTTTAACACGTGTGGATGCCACATATATATATATATATATATATACACATACGGTGTATTTGAAATATCGTCGGAAAAAAAATACACGAATAGCTCATGGTATAACTAACATTTTCGTAAAAATTAAAAAAATATGTGCAGTAGTTTCAGAATGGGAGTTTTTTGAAAAAAATGTACCTTTTAGCCGTACGTCAATGTCACGCTGTGAAATTCTCTAAATTAATGGTGACCTTGTAGCAAATATGTATGAAATCTTCCCAACGTTGCCAGATTCACTCGATAAGAAAAGTTTTTTTAAACTTACCTACCGTAGTAAAATAGGGGCATGTTTTCATGAAGTATTATTATCACCTAGGTAATAATAATATTTTAGGTATCCGCTGGATGCCATCGAACTATTTCCCCAACCCTTGTTTTTTATCTTAACAAGAAGTTTTCACAATTTTTTTTAAATTATCAACCACAGCGATTGAATCACTATAAGATTTATTAAATAATAAAGTAAAAAAATGTACACAACACTTTCCACTTTGAAACACTTTTTTGCATTAGAATGGTCGGAATAGGTATTAAACTTGAAATATTAAACAAAAATTGTCTAATCACTACAGGAAAATAACGCACATAAACCACTGCAATGATTATTAACTATTTATTATTGACACTACGATTTATTGCAAAAAATACTGGTCAAAATAATTTTCTGAGAATCGAATTAGAACGTAAGTCGTAGCTTCATAAGCCAAAGCCAGTTTTTATATTTCTACAGTTGGCTACACTTTGTTTGGTATTTTTAGGTTAGGTCATTTATTTTTTCGTATTGTTTTGACTCTAGCAAAACTTCTTTACATCCCATCAGGGGGCTATTTTTACGTGCAATGGGAAATTTGGATTTGTGCTGTATACTGTATACTGATCAAAATGTGAAGTGAATCTCCCAAAGATTTTCAACAAATTTAAAGTTAAATATCTCCGAATATAATAAAAGTTGCTCAGCATGTTTCCTGATGTGTGAGCTCGGTGGGTTTTGTTGACAAGCATGTTGAGAAGCATGTTATTTTAAAGTATAGACTAGATTCCAAGGGGCGCCGGCCCCATGTTATGGGTCCAGGGGGCCATGACCTCCGCCTCCCGACTCGGCGCCTTTGCCCCTTAACAAGAGGCCCTTGTAAATAGTGCCTGTCACAGCCAGGCTCAGAAAGATCGCTGCCCCCCCCCGCCAAAAAAAACAAACTCAAAAAAAAATTGTTTGGATTACATTGAAAGTCATTTTGCCATTGCACTTATTTCCCATAAATTTTTTCACACAGCCATTTTTTGCTAAAGGCTGATCAGACCCTCTAAAAATTTTTTTTAAGTTTATATGGGGACCTCCGTTAAGTTTAAATAAAACCTGTAAAATTTTCTGTGATGTAAAGTTTTTTAACTGATTCTATGTAACTAGTTGACTTCTTTTCGAAAATTTGTTAAACGGGCCCCCTCACAGGATAGGGGCCTAAAACTATGTACCCCCTTTGATCCTCTGTTTGTGGAATCCTGAACACTTATTTTTTAGAATTTATTAGGAAACCAGCCCTCTCGAATGAGCGAGAATACTTTCCCATAAAAAAATTGTCCAGAACAAAAGATTACAATTTGGGGAGGGGGAGGTCTTGAAAAATCGATAATAACATTTTTTATGTAATTTTATTTAACCTTTTAGGTGCTTTTTAAATTTTTCTTCCATTGGAAATACTAAATAAGTTGTCCAGAAACAATGTATTACCTTTTGGGGAGAGGGGGGGGTCATGGAAAAAAATGATAATAAATTTTTTTATGTAACTTTATTTTAGCTTTTAGGTGTATTTTTAAATTTTTCTTCTATTGTGAATGATAAAAAAAATAATAATAGCATTTTTTGTTTCGTTTTAAAGTATGTGGTTTTTAATTTTCTTATATTCTAAATAATAAAATTAAGACCACAACAAAAATTTAACCCCCTTCCCTCCAACCGATTTTGTATACCACATTTCAGGTCGCTAGCTCAAAGCGTTCTTAAGTTATCGTGGATACAGACAAACCGACAGACAATTTTTGTTGTAGCTTAATTTGATTTTTCTCGACGTTTTAGGCAGCGGCGGATCCAGGAAATGGTCTTGGGGGGTGGGGTAAAATCAAAAAATAAAATTTTAATAATAAAAATATTTATTGGAAACTTCCAACAGGCTAACGACCGGTCTTTCTGCCCATATTTTACAAAATTATTAGTTATCATTTGTTATGACTACAATAAATTATTAGAAAAAAAAAACTATATAAATTTAAACTTAAAATATAACAAAAAGAATACTTAAATATCACAGGTAATTTAGTTTGTTTTTAACAGTTTTAAGGCATCAAAGAGTGGTCTTTCAGGGTATCTTATTTTTGGCTCTTGCGTTTTTTCTATGTTTGCATCTTTGTTTGCAAAGTTTGTTGTCAGACGATTTAATCTATCTTCTATTGGTTACAGGCCAGTCTTCTCATTAAGGGTTGAGGTATTTAATTTTTATTTTAACCATAACAGCATTTTTTTAGCTCTTTCAAATAACCTATTACAAGATGGGGGTTGATGTTTAAGATTCTAATGTTGAGGTAGCTGGAAGTTAGGTAATGCTTTGTTTGCAAGATAATTGGGGTGGATCATTTTCAAATGATCACCCTGTATGTTTTTAGACAGTGATTTCCCTATAAAGATGTAGTAAAATCTCTATTAAAACCTATAGAGACCTACATGTTTCATAGGAAATTCCGTACTTAAACCTATGTAGTTCAGTACAGCACCAACGAACAGACCTAAAGTCACTTTCCACTGCGTTAATATGCAGAATAGCATTTTTAAAGCCTACTATTTCAACATTAGTGTGGAAAAAATATTTTTTTTTTAAAAACGTACTATTTTTTTTTCAGCAAAAGTCCAAACCTAGTTCAGTTTAGTGTTCGTATTTTATTCTTCTTTACTTCTTCTAATAAATTTTAATATATTTTTTCCAGAAGAAGTGCAAGAAATTTTGAATATTTTCGAATCTATAGTGAAAAAATTGAAAACAAAATTGCCATTGGTTGTTCACAAAAAGTTGTTATTTGTACATTAACGAAATTTCTACAAAGAATCATGATGATATAAATCGAATACATGAGAAAAAATCGATTTATTGTTGTAATACTGTAAGATTAACCGTTTTCGAGTTCATTTGAAATTTCACGGTTCGAGGACGAAAAAATAAAAAATAGTCCAAACCAAAATTTTAATGATGCTATCTACATCAAAAACTAAGAAAAAAAGTTTCCATACATGTAGGTCGAAAAAACGCTTTTAAAGCTATCATATCCCTTTAAAAATGGTGCATATTTACGAGATTCCATTAGGATTGATTTTTGGAAGTACCTATGAGGTTTTTTTCTTAGTTTTTAATGTACATTCGCCCTGCATCATTAAAATTTTGGTTTTCAAGATTTTAGCATTTAATTTTTCGTCCTCGAACCGTGAAATTTCACCTTCAAATGAACTTTTCTCGAAAACGGTTAATCCTACAGTATTACAACAAGAGAACCTTTTTTATGTATTTTGACCTGAGGAATCATATTTCAAAAATAAAATTGCAAAAAATACAGAAAAAAGTTTGGGACAAAAGACTGATAAGCCCCCTCATTTCGCACACCCCTGGTTGACATAAGTACATGAAAATAACACACACAAACGGGCCTGGATAGGATTAGTTGACGTGCAAAACCTCGATATATCTCAAAGGGTTCCTGAGTTATTAAATAAAAACCGATTTTTTTAGCCACTTTCAAAGGGGCGTAGCTCCCTTATGACGCATTTTTAGACATGTTTATAGGAAATTTTTGTCATATATATGATGTAGAATCATGTTAAAATTTTCGACGCTATTTCAAATACACCGTGTATATTTAGTGGCTTTTCAAATTAAAATAGTTGAGGATATTTTAATTAAGAATTTTTAGGCTATAAATTTTAATGTATTTTATATATGAATATAAATTATCTATATTATGGACTTTTTAGTATATAATCTATTAGTTACTAGTTTATTATATACGATATATATTCATACAAGATTCATTAAAAAATGCATAAAAATCTTTTTTTTTTTTGTTGTTAATATTCTTTCACTCTTCTCTTTGAATATTTACAATTAAATGTTAAAAAATAACTAATTAGATCAATTGTATTTTTCCAGTGTCTCTGGTTGGGATTTCAAATGGAGTGTTATTTGCATGGCCTTCACCTTCCATAGTAAGAATAGTAGAATCTCTTCAATACTACATAACTTTAGATGAAGCTTCGTACTTTACTGTTATTCCTCCAATTGCACTAATGAGTAGTACCATTATATTTTTATATTTAAGTGATTATTTTGGTCGAAAAAAAGTAATTATGTCTATAGGATTTATCCATATTATAGCATGGCTCATAATTATATACTCGAATAATGTAATGATGTTTTACTTATCCAGATTTTTGTCTGGATGTGGGGAAGCGTGTTTTTATGCTTTAGTAACAAACTACGTTGGGGAAATTTCCCATCCAGATATTAGAGGAACATGGGGAAACTTGTTAACTATTTCTAACTATCTTGGACAGTGTCTTGTTAACGTGATTGGTTGTTATTTTAGTATACAATATACAGGTTGGATTTTCATAACATTACCAATAACATTTTTGTTAATTTTCCCATTCATGCCTGAAAGTCCGTATTTTTTCATAATGCAAGGAAGAGATGAAGATGCTAAGGCTACTTTGAGATGGTTAAAACGTAAACAGAGTATAAAAAAGGATTTTGAAAGTTTGAAAGCAGATGTAAATAGACAGATGTCAGAATCAGCTAGTTGGGCCGATGTTTTTAAGATAAACAGCAATCGAAGAGCTCTGATTGCTGTTGTTTTTCTCAGGGCTGCTCAGCAGTATTCTGGAGTAGCTGCTTTTGAGGTTTATACACTATACATATTCAAAAAATCTGGTGGAAATATATCTTCAGAATTATCTACAATTATTTTTGCGGCTTCATTAGCAATATTAAATGTTGGAGCAGGTTTGACTTTAAATACTTTGGGTAAAAGAAATGCGTTCTTTTACTCCTGTTTGCTTTCTGGAATGGTTTTATTTATCCAGTCTGTATACTTTTATATCGATCAATTTAAACCAGAAATAGATTTGACTACTTTTAACTGGGTGCCATTAACTGGATTAATGGTATACTCTCTGGTATACTCAATAGGTTTAGGTATATTGCCAACGTTAATGACGGGTGAGCTATTTTCCACAAGTATCAAGAAAAAAGCTGGAGTTGTAAACAATGTATTTTTTGGATTATCAACAAGCACTACCACGAAACTTTTTCAATATTTGGACAGTAGAGTGGGGTTGTTTTGCCCATTTTTGGTGTTCTCCATTTCCACATTCATCAGTGCAATTATAACTATTTATATTATACCTGAAACAAAAGGCAAAACTTTGGAAGAAATTCAGCAATTACTTAAACTACCTCGTAAAGAAAGATTTAAAAAGGAAAAAGTTACGAGGAAAAGTATGAAAGTTTGATTTATATTAGGCAATAGAATTTTCTGTAATAATTATAATAATTAGTGATTAGACGAATATTCTGCCAAATTAGCAAAATATTCGTAAAATTTTTACTATTTGGTAGAATATTAAGTTGAAAGAAAATGTTTTTCTGAGGATTTCGCTGAAAGTTTGATGTTATATTCCTCGAAGGTCCCAGCTGTATATACCGATTGATGAAGAAGTTCAGTACAGATTGCGATGAAGCTATTTCAACCTTAGGTGAAGCTGAAGGCTGAATATTTTAAAAATCCTTGTTTTGCGCATCTAGTTCATAGCTAGAGTGCTCTCTAATACACACCGGGCCAGGCAGGTATCAGAAGAACCTATCATAAAACAGTCTGTTTCTCTCAAACAAGCAGTGTTTCGAGATATTAATGCGTTATAAATCGTTTTTAGGTAAACATATCTTTTGGCATTTTTTAATTCCTTAGTATTTTTACTTTTCCTGGAAAGTCCTGTGTTTTAAAAACTTTTAATAGTTTTTTTTTACGTTTTTTTTTAAGGTTACCAACTATTTTTATTGATCCCATATCGGTAAAAATTAAGAGAACACATGAAGATGGAAAAAATATAAAGCAGCATGGGAAAAAATTTCAATTTTTTACTTGGTTAAAAGAAAGCGACAACGCCTTTTGTAACCCATGCATATTACAGTAAGATTCTTACTTGTATAATATTTTAATTTAAAAATAAACTGGTATGCATGTTTTATATTAAATCATACCCAAAAAATATTGCATATGAATACCCTTACTGATGCAACCTATCCTTTTAAGTTTTTTTTACAAATTCGTTTTGTTATTCATTTAATTTTTTTAGGGACCTTGACGACATAAACTGAACTAACCCAATAGTTATATCAATGGTTTAAAGGCAAATTTGCCTAAAATAGTATTTTATGTAGGTATTGTAAATTAAGTGTATCCTACTGATAAGAGCTGCCCAGTTCAAATTCGCCGCACACTGTTGCCAGACTTGGTATTTCTCTAAGCTTTTAAAGACTTTTTAACTTGCACTTTTATTTCTGTTTCCGTGTCAAATATATCTGTTGCATACTATTTCTATACTTTACTGTAAAATGAATGGACACAGTTACATTTTAATGCTGTAGTAAACTATTTTTGCATTTCGTATGCATAAGTTGTCACAGTATTTTCCATAAATGCTGCATACCCAAGGTTAAAAAAAAACCGCTTTGTTAGGGATAACAAAATTATATGTTGTGATGCAGATCTCCTTATTAGATGACACTATGTTAGAGCAGACGATGTGATCTAACAGAGCACAGTATTTTAAAATCCAAGCATATCGGTAATTTAAAGGCAAAAAATCATCAAAACTACCGTTAGGTGTAATCCATTGAATGTCGTTTAGCACAGGGCGCTCGACCATTTTTAAATTTAATATTATTTTGCCTGTTGTTTACCCTATATATGTATACTTTAAAACCAATGTTAGAATATTTTTATTTTGCTTCAGTTGGGGGTGGCCACCCTATAAACTGCTTTTTTTAAATTTTTGCAGGTTAGGGAAATTTAAATTTCTCAGTTATTAAATGAGCTAGCGATATGAAACAAAAATTATTTTTTTAAGCATACACACAGTTGTCCCCGAGCTCGCTTGGGTTAAAAAAAATTCGAACCAAAAGTTAAACTTGGATCCTTGTAGTAATCGGTTTGGAGATAATATATCCACCAACAGCCAAATCCAGAAAATTCGCTTTTGGCAGATAATGGTAACTCTTCTTTGAAGAGGTACATCTTTTACACCAATGATAATAGAAACCTGTTCAAGTGTATTTAGTTAGTATTTTTGACGCAGATTCCAAATATCTTTTCAAAAGTAAGCTATCTATTTTTGTTACGGAGAAAAACATAAATAAAAAAATGGAAAATTGAAATTTAGGGTACTTTTAAGCATTTACTTTTATTTAATTTTAGTAAATATATGACTCTAAAGTATAAATGAAGAAAATCTGTTTCTTTAACTTAATAAAAATGCTAATTAGAACTTAATTTATTAACCATTTTAAATTTGGGAACCTTTAGAAAAATCGATTGATTTTGATTATATTTTATTTTGTTGAGTAGTGTGAAAATTGCAATCCTTCAAAGTTTGACTTTTTAAATCATTTTATGGAATAAGTAAATCAGTGGTTATAAAACGGTTTAGAACATTGAATATAGTTCCTCCATCCGGCGGCGGTTCTAGGGAACCACGGCACTATGATACCAAATGTGTACTTGTTTGGGAATGATGCGAAACTCTCAACAAAATGAGGGTGCTAGGACACGAGGGTGTTGAAGGCAATGAGGCAGCAGACTCTCGTGCTAGAGAAGGGGCATGCACTCAATTTACTGGCCCTAAACCTTTAACAAAAGCCACCTGGTAAAGTCTACCAAAAAATGGGAAACCAAAATCATAGTTCGATATTGTAAAGACCAAAACTTTATAAAATATGAACCTGAAAAACAAGAAAAGTGAACTCAGCATTCCGGAAATAAAAACCAGTCATTGCCCTCTAAGATAACGCTTAAAAATTGACACCTGCTGTATATGCTCAGAAACACCAGAAAAGGCCGAACACATTATCTGCTTTTGCAAAGTCATTGTTTGCAAAAAGCTACTATATCGAACAGGTATATCCAAAATCTGCAGATATATCCCAAGTAGCCCCAAAAATACTTTTGTCCTTCTTGGGAAGCCTAAAGTTATATGTAGATTAAATTATGAAGGGGATTCACAATAGATCTCATTGGTCGCAGTGACTTGAAAGGTACTATGTTGCCTCACAACCCCATTTGTATTGAATTGTATGATGTTTAAATATAACTTAATATTTTAAGGAGAGGCGTTCTTAGTAGTATCTGGCGAGCCTGGCTATTAAAATCTGTTCGAACCCACTATGTTAAGCAACAATACGAAAAATGTAATTTATTATTAATAATCGGTAAAATATAATACATACAGTTGTGTTTAACCATATTATAATTTTTTGTCTCCATTTTCCAATTTCATTGCTGACTTTTGACTTATTTATGTGTATTTGTATACATTCTAAAGATGAATAAACGAATTGAATTGAATTTAAAATATAATACAAGACAAGGAAGCCGAGGAAACGTGTAGATTTAGGAAATAGTTAGAATGTAAACTGAATATAAATGAATTTCTAGTCTAATAAATTATCACAAATCAGTTAGTGATCACCGTTTTATTTCACCCTCTCTGATCAGCTGAAGGACTAGAAAGTCTTCTCCATCCTGCTTATTCAGAGAGTTACCTGATGTAAAATATAACTTACAAGTCTGGGAATATTGCTTGGATTTGTAATAATTATATTAAAAAAATAAAAAAATACAGACAATAAAACGATTTTTTTTAAATAAAATTATTATGCTTTAATTTGCAAAAACTACTGTGCCAAACAAAATGTATTATTATTTTATAAGATGTTAAAATATAAAACATAATAACTAACGTTAAATTATATTTAATAAAAAATGGAAAAAAATAAATTTAAATTAAAATAAAATATTTAATCTTATTGCAATACATGTATTAATAAATAAAAAAAACTTTAGACAATAGTCTATGCTGGCTACACATATTTAAAATCATTACTTAAAACAAAGATAGGGTTGTCAGAGTTTTATATAAATAAAACTTAACTTATTGAGAACCACTGCCTTAAAAAAGGACACTACCCAACAGACCGTAATTTCATCAATGATACTGTAAAAATAGCAGTTACTTTTTCAGGTTCTTAAGTTCAGAAAAAAATAATATTTTTAACTGTTAGTAGCGTATATATTTAGTTAAAAACATGAAATTTATTCAGGTTTAGTCGAAAGTATTATATTTGCTAAAATGTAATAAATAAAAATGCTTAAAAGTGCCCTAAATTTCAATTTTACATTTTTTTAAGAACGTTTTTCTCTGTAAACAAAAATGATAGCTTAATTTTGAAAAGATATTTAAAATCTACGTCAAAAATACTAACTAAATACACTTGAACAGTTTTCTATTATCATTGGTGTAAAAGATGTACCTCTTCAAAGAAGAGTTACCATTATCTGCCAAAAGCGAATTTTCTGGATTTGGCTGTTGGTGGATATATTATCTCCAAACCGATTACTACAAGGATCCAACCTTAACTTTTGGTTCGAATTTTTTTTAACCCAAGGGTTCTCGGGGACTACTGTGTACAATAGGCTATATTTTTTGTTTGAAAGACTTTCCTAAATAAAATCAAAATAGGTGAAAATTTTATCCGAAATTTGATATAAAATGACGATTTTTAAATTTTAACATTTTCTTAGGGGGTTGATTTGAGGGGGTGATTTTTTTATAAATAGGGACTTTTTACTATAGTTAAAATTTAAAACCAAAATATTTACGTAATATTTTTTTATAAAGCTTCAAAAATACTACTTTTACGAAATTATTCAATATTTGAGCCTCAATATATCAGGGGTAACTAAATTTAAAAATCTGAAATTTTTACACATAAGAGCTCTATATGTTAGTAATACATAAAAAAAATTCTAGAATGTGTTTTGCCTTAAAATTATATGAAAAACATATTACCGAAATTCATTAATTTAATAAACGAATTAATGGGATA
The DNA here is from genome assembly GCA_958510825.1 of Brachypterus glaber. Lineage (NCBI taxonomy): Eukaryota > Metazoa > Arthropoda > Insecta > Coleoptera > Kateretidae > Brachypterus > Brachypterus glaber. The sequence continues at coordinate 7,423 of CAUEHQ010000659.1, read as the reverse complement.
ATAACTCCGGCTCCCTCAGTAATCTATTTTGAAAAAAATTATACAGATATAAATACAAAAGCTTTTAAAGGACTAATTTAGTTTAAGCAAAACTTTTAAAGGTGTATGTTTAATTATGGAGCTCTATTGGAAAATATATAGAAGAAGAATGTCATAAGAATGTATGTAAAAATACAAAAAACAGTTAAATCTATTATTGATTATAGCAGTGAAGATCAAATTTTGATAAAATGGAGATGTCTCAATTTGTGAATATCATAATAAAACTTTCACGAACTATCACTATCCAATTTTGTTTCCAGTTTCTGTTTTATGAGCTGCTTTTTCTAATAACTACCTTTTGAAAAAGGTCCCCGAACGAGTATAAACAATAAACTAAACTAAACTAAGCCCATTTCATCTAAACATTCCTTTGGGGATAAAAAAAGGTTCTTTTGCATTAAATTGTGTACTGGTGGAGACACCATCGTCAAAATGATAACTATTATTGTCAAAACTTTCTTTATATTCTTTGTTTTTTAAATATTTGTTCTCTACATGTTAAACATAAAGATTTGCCAAGTATTAAATGTACAGCATTTTTATTTCTAGCTTCTTCAAGTGTAATTTTCGAGTTGTACGTAACTCATTTTTATATTTTTTAAAAGGATCACAGCATATCCGTCCAAATATACTATGATAATATAATAATAATAATCTTCATTTACTCTCCATTTTATCAAAATTTGATCCACTGTTATAATGAATAATAGATTTCTGTTTTTTTTTTTTGGATTTTTCCATACATTCTTATGACCTATATATTTTCCAATACAGCACCATAATTACACATACACCTTTAAAAGTTTTGCTTAAATTAGTCCTTTAAAAGCTTTTCTATTTATATCTGTATGATTTTTTTCAAAATAGATTACTGAGGGAGCCGGTGTTATTATCCCATTAATTCGTAGGTAGGATTGTCGTTTATTAAATTAATAAATTTCGGTGATGTTTTTTCATATAATTTTAATAAAGGCAAAACACATTCTTTATTTTTTTTATGTAGAGCTCTTATGTGTAAAAATTTCATATTTTTAAATTTAGTTACCCCTGATATTGAGGCTCAAATATTGAATAATTTGGTAAAAGTAGTATTTTTGAAGCTATAAAAAAATATTACGTAAATATTTTGGTTTGAAATTTTAACTGTATAGTAATTATAGGTCCCTATTTATAAAAAAAATTACCCCCTCAATTCAACCCCCTGAAAATATTAAAATTTAAAAATCGTCATTTTATTAAATTTTATATCAAATTTCGGATATAATTTTCGCCTATTTTGATTTTATTAGAAAAAAGTCTTTCAAACAAAAAATATAGCCCATCGTATTTAAAAGAGAATTTTTGTTTTATATCGGTAGCTTATTTCATAACTGAGAAATTTAAATTTCCGCAACATACAAAAATTAATAAAATGCATATTTCAGAGGGGGACCACGCCTAACCAAAGCAATGTAAAAATAAAATAAAACTGGTTTTGAAGTACACATATATAGGTTTAACAACACAAAAAAAATTAATTATGGAACTAGTCGAGCTCCCAAATAATTCAAAAGTGGACGGTTCTCAATGGATTACGCCGTTGGGGAAGAAGAACTTTTGGCACAAATAGATCTTCAAAAGAAACAAATTTCTACATTAAGTAAAAGTTTAGATTATTTTAAAGCATCTATAGAGACAAGAGTTACTACGGCACAAACCAGCTACAAGGAAATGTCGACAGCTGTTACAGAGCTGCCAAAATGTATTGATACTAAAAAAGAATTGGATACAAATTGGATACATGCGACTGTGTGAACAATGAAAACCTTTTAAAAGAAAATACCGAACTTAAAAATAAGGCAAATAAACCTTTAGCATTTGATACAAACTTACAAGATGCTAAACTGGATATCGAAAATTTACAAGAAAAAGTAGGCTTAAACATCTACTTACTAACAGAAAACATCAAGGAAAACTCGAGTTGAAGAACTACTAAATACAGTCCTAAATAACTCCAGGGACTTTACCAAGAGATATTGTATTAATTTGGCCAAATACCAACTTAAACAAAAAATATGACAACAAGGTGAAGCATACAAATGTAATCTTTCTAACTGAAATATATACACAAAGTGAAGAATTGAATAAACACAATCTACATCTTTTTAAAATCATAACTATCAAGAGATTTTCGGTTAGTAAAATGTTAATAAAAAAATTGGAAAACCCTATTATAGCCTGAGATTAAACATTTTGTTAAGGAAAACAAAATTTCTTTTAGCAGAAAACCTGTCTAATTTTATAAAAGGTTAATGTTTCAAAACATTCGACAATTACGGAAATCAACACGTGCAACCAAGCTGTGACTAATGCTTGTTAACCAAAGCCAACAAACATTTTCAAAAACATAAGGCGTTATTCCATTTCAGGAGCCTACAAAATCTTGCAATACGCCCACAACCAACACAATCTCAAGAAAAGAATGTACAACCGAAGAAAATCTCAGTGGTAGTGTAATTGTAGGATGAGAATATAACAAAATGCTGCAATCTGTCTAAATCCAGCTCACTCTCTACAAAGGCAAGTGCAACGGAAGAAAATCATTGATGGTGATAGCGTACCAGATAAGAATACAAGAACTAGAAAATCGTGTGCCTGATAACTTAGCATTAGGAAGTGAAGTTGAAGCTAATAAAAAAACACAGGTTTCTTTTTTATTTCAATTTAATATTTGTCACCTTAACGTGCGTAACGTAATAATTTTGACTTAATTGAAACCTTCCTTGTAGAAAATGCTTTAAATAAGTATGTTAGATTTTCGTTTATGTTCCAGCTTCACTAGAAAAAAAACATATTCGTGGCGGATCAGCCATTTTTTCAAAAAATGATTTTCTTTCTGTCGATATCCCAGAGATCATATGTTTATCTGTTGAGATGAATGTTGAAATATTTTATTATTTTATTATTTATTTAGGATTATATTACAGTTTCATGGAGAGCCCCAATTAAGCTTTTGGCTTGTGCTAGGGGCTCTCCATTAATTTTGATACATCGTCCAAATATGTTTTTACAAAAAATTTCATTCCTTTCATCCCGCTTTCTCTTTATTTTCACGCATGCCTCTTTCCTTGTTTTACGCCGACCATCCACTTCCAAGTTTTCCAATATAATTTAGAGAAAATTTTAAATTTAAAAATTATTACAAAAAAATGTATCAGCCTGTTATTTTAAATTTCAGAATGGCAAAGAATGTGTTATATATATTTATAAACCCTGTGATAGTAAAATTTTCTTTAAAGTCCTATCAGTCTCTAAAATTAGCCTCTGAAAAAGCTCCTTATGTTCTCTGCGGAAATTTCAATATAGATTTTAAACCAAATACGGCCGAGAAGCAATCGCTAATGCATATATACTTACAGCGTAGGGACTTTTTATAACTTCTACAGAATATACTAGAATTACAGATAAAAATGGTAGAACATCTAGAACATGTATTGATTATGTCGTCACAAATATCCCCTTGAATCTACAAAATAAAGACTGGACCCAAACATTGCTGATCAATTTGGTCATATATTAAGTGTTAGTTTACCTAATCCTGTTGTTTAGATTGTAACAAATTCTGTAGAGGTTAGTAAAAATAATATTCTAGAATTCAGATCATGGGATCAGTTATTTTGTTTGGATGTTTACAATGCTTTTAAATTTTTCTCTGATTCTCTAGTTTGATGTTACAATGTTTCTTGTCCTGGTTAAAAAAAATAAAGTACAAGCTCATTCACGAAGTTGGTATAAATCTAAAATATCTATTGCATAGTAATTTTATAACAAATGAAGAATATAGTCGCAAAAAATCAACATAAGTATTTGGTTAGGAAAACATAAAAAGATTTCTATAAGCAAAAGATAAACAATAGTCGTAACAAAAGTAAAACAACTTAGAACCTAATAAAAAGAAGTTAGCATAATGTTTTTGGTAATTATTTTGCAACAGCTGAAAAAACTGTTATAATATGGTGCTAATGTATACTCGGAATATGAATTACCTAATATTGTCGGTAGTAGGTAAGTCCATTTAAAATTTTTCCCGTGTGAATCGGATGCCTTGTCCAGCTTTAAAAATAAAAAGTCCTGTGGTAGAGATGGAATATCTGCAGATGTATTCTTAAATGTGATAGATTTAATTGTTAAACCTATAACTTATATAATTAATTAATCTCTGTTACAAGGTTCCAGATATTTATAAAACAGCACTAGTAACACCAATTTATAAAAAGGGAAGAATTGATGATGTTGATAACTATCGACAAATATCTGTTTTGGACAGTTTCAAAAATTATGGAGAGAATAGTATTTAGGGCCATAAGCAACAACCTAGAGGAAAACAATATTGTAACACCATCTCAGCACGGATTTCGTACCAATAGATTGTTGAAACTGCCTTTCAGTTATATAAATTATGTATATAAAGAGCTTGGTAATTATGTTGTTAGTGTTCATTTCGATATGACCAAGGCTTTTGACAGTCTGTCCTGCAAAACTGAAATATAAACTAATAATGATGGGCATTCCGGGGCAAATTGTGACGGTATATTCATATATGATAAAAAGGAAAGTAATAAACTTTTTAAACAAAGTATAAATCTTAAAGCTGGGTGATCACAAGGATCAATACTTGGTCCGCTTCTATTCGTGATTTTCATTAACGACCTGCCGATGAAAATCAAGAAAGGACTAGTTGCAGATGATTCTACAATTCTACTTTGCGCCTCATCTCCTGAAGAGCTGCATTCTCTTTTGTTAGGCTATAAATTGTTTTGAAAATTGGCGCAAAGAGAATAAACTTATTTTAAATAATTCGAAGACAATGGCAATTTTTTTAATAGGAAAAAACTCGAGAACGACTAAAATTCAAAACATATCACCAAATATTAAATTTCTAGACACCATATTTGACAGTAACCTATCATGGACTGGTCACATAAATCAGGTTTGTAAAAAAATAAATAATGCATTTTTTGCTATTTTGAAGTTGAAGAAAGATCTTGACGAGGCTGTAATTTTAAGTATTTAGCATATTCCCACTTAACATAATTTGTTGGGGATGTGTAAGTGGTATCGATAGTCTTTGTTGCCCAAAAAAGGCTTATTCGACTTATTTTTAATTTAGAATTTAAAAATAAAAATTATTTAACTGTCCCATGTATCTATATATTTAAGTGTATTATGTTTGTTAGAAAAAATCGGCAGTATTTTAATTTAAATTCAGATATACATCATTATCTCTCAAGTTATAGCGAAATAATGCACCTTCCAAAACATAAAAAAACAGATTATATGAAAATTCCCCATACTATAGTTGTATATCTATAATAAGCTACCAAGAGAAATAAGGTGTATTTCTAATTTTAACAGTTTTAAAAATTCAGTTAAAATATATTTGATTGGTAAGGGATACTATTCTGTTAATGCATATTTAAAGCCCATACCATATCAAATAATTAATACACATTTTCTTTTATAATAAAATATTATATTATTGTTATATTTTATATGTATTTTGTTCATGTTATGATGCTATTGTATTTTTTTACTTTTTTCGTAACTATTATTATAATGTTTTATATATGACATTATTATTATTGTTATAATACCTTCGTAAAATACAATTTTCCTTGCATCAACTTACTTTTTTTGCTTAAAATTAGATAAAAGTAAAAATAACTAAACTAAAAAAAAAACATTTTTTTTATTTATTACTAATTTTTCCCAATGCATATCTTAGTAGTAGTAGTAGTTAGTAAAAAATAATAATTTTTTATTGCTTTTTCCGTAAAAAATATTTTGTTAAAAAAAAATATTTTTACCTCATTACCCCATTACACCACCCCGATTTTTACCAAACACGATTCCAGCCTATAGCTTTAAATAATAGTATGGTCCAAATTTGAAGGCTTTAGATCGAAGTGTTCTTGAGTAATTGTGGTCACAAATTTTCCGGGCACACAGACAGATTCTTTTTTTTTACAGAAATCATATTTTTTTGATATAAAAGGTCGTCAAACGTAAAAAAGCTATACAAATTTTTCTAAATTTTTTTACTAAATCAAGACTTTCCTTGAGGACAGTAATACTAAAGTCTTTTATATAAAATTTTTTGATTTTAGACGCCTATATTCCTAAGCAGTGATGATTTTCATGACCCAAAAACTATTTAGAAGTTTTTTTTTTGTCTAAAAATAAAAAAAAAAGGAAGCAAAAGTTATTTATATACCAAGGGACTAAACAGCCAAGTTTAGTCCTATTTTTTGCAGGACCAAACATAATTTAGATAAAATTAAAATTAAAAACCGCGCGTCTAAAATCGGTTGTTTTATTTTCGAAATTTAATCAAGATGCCTGTAAATTTCTAAAAGTCAGTTTCATGATTCGGGATTTCAATTGTTTTTTAATATGGTTGACACAAACGTAAAAAAAATGGACGAAGATGATAAATTTTAAAATGTATAAATTGTTATAACAATGTTATTTTTAAGGATTTTCTTTGAATTGAAATTTATTACAAAACACCACCAAACCTAATTTTTGAACCCATAGTAAGTATAATATTTTAATATTATCAAGGTTGCCGTGATTCCCTAGGGAGAAAAACGGCAAGTTAAGCCCGAAAATGTAAGCGTAAAATTAGGTTTTAGTCTTGGTCGTGCAAAAAAATATTTTTTAGTCCATTTTACACCTTCCCCATTTTTATCAAAAATTACACAAATCCTTTTGCATGTTGAAGAGAGACCGATACTTCTTAACTTACTGTATACAGTAGGGTTTCTTAAAATGCAAAAATTCAAAATGTTAACTACCTCCTTATTTTATTTTTCCCTATAAAAAAATTCTACAAACCAAATTTTTCCAAAATCTAACAATAGGGTTCTCCACTAAGTCTTGTTTTTAATATTTGAACACTGATTTACAAAGTATTTTATAATAGTAAGGTAAATGTAAAGTAATTTTCCTTTTTGATAACGCTATTTTAAAAATTGATTTAAAGTTTAAATTTTTTCGTCGCGCCTTATTTTCTACGTCACAGATAGAGACTGCGCAGAAACGACATTTTATTTCTTAGTGGCTAAACTGCTAGCGTAGACATAACCTCACTTTTTATCTTTCAGTGGAGTTCCGTGTTAAATTTCGGAATAGGTTTGTTTTTAAAGTTATTTTATTTGTTTTTGCTTTAATTATGGCTTCAGTGGATTTTTTTTGTGAAAGCAAGTAGCGAAAATTTACTACACGTTAATTATGTGATGGTTAAAGAATTTTTCGCAAAAAACTATTTTAGTGTGGAGTTCCGAAGGTTTAAAAATGTATGGTCAGTCAGTATACACTCTTTATTTTAATTTTAGTTTTT
>CAUEHQ010000658.1:0-27362 GCA_958510825.1 Brachypterus glaber | reverse complement strand
AATTGGAAAAATGGAATATACCCACTTACTGTGAATAGTATATAATGGAATGCGTAGGATTACATATGATCACGGCTTATTTTACTCGTCGCAGCTCGTTTAGCATTTATTTTTTTTAATAAAAAACGAAGCCCTCGGTAGATTTGTTTAATTCTCGCTGAAAATCATATAAATGGACGGTACTATCGAATGGTAAAGGAATTTCAGGGTTTCGAAGAAAACAAAACAAAAAACAAGAAAGCACCGTGTATAAGGAAGGAAATGATGATTTCCTAAGCCTTTCCAATGGAAGTAATAATTCATCAATCAATCTATTTCTAGTCATTGTAGTACAATGATTGTACAGACTGATATTGGTAGACTGACAGTTTTCGTCTGCTGTAATAAGTAATAACTTATGATTTACTTATTCAGAGCGGTCCAAAAGTCACTTTCTCTTGAGTTTTTAACGAGTTGAGATATCGACTTAAAATTTGGAACTCTTAAATAAGACAACTTAATCTATATTTTTGCATAAATTCGATATTTTTAGCTCCTAAATTGTGGGCAGCTGGGCATGTGGGGACATTTTTTTAACGGAAAGGCTGGTCGTGTGACACCTTTAAAATTCTCTATTCGATCATATATTTTTATTTTTTTTTAGACTTTTTTTGGGGGTTTAAAATAGGGTTGAAAATGGATATTTTTGTAAAATTTCTTTAAAAAAATCAAACAGTTTTTGAAAAATTAATTATTTCAAGTTTCAAAAACCTAAATTAAACTTTTAAACTAATTTTAATGGATATAAATAAAAATTTATAAACAAAATGAGGCCCCAGATAAGTAATTTAATATGGCTTTCAACGTGTTAAATAAGTTTATTTCCATGATTTAAAACTAGGTTATGAAAATGTTACACAGACTTTTAACTTAAATAAATATATTGTACTTACATACATGTATAATATTGTACAGTGTTTTTATTATACATTCTACCTAAATTTATATTGGTTTTTAGATAAACAAAAACTATTACTTTTTTTCTATATGATAAATAGTCACATTTAGCTCAAGAATAATGCTTTGTTGTCGGGTTTATGATAACAAATTATTCCTAACGAGCTTTTAATATTTTTTTCATTTTATTCTTTATTAACAAATAAACTTTGTACACAGTTTTTTATAATTTCTTTTCATCATTTTGCACTTTTTTAAACAACATATTTTTCTGATTTAGCCCAAAACTCACAAACGATATCCTTCTTTATAAACATGATATAAAGCAGTTACGAGGTTAGTCATTAGATCTATGAGTTTTTGTGCATGAGTTGGTTACGTAATTTGCCTAGTGTAAATATAAACGTGTAACTCTATGCAAAAGACATTTTCTGTCTTAGTAAAAATAGTACATAATCTTAAAATGTGCAATTTTAAAATAACTATACCAAAAAATCAGTATTGATGGTTCAAACAAACATAATCTGTATATTACAAATAACTTTCACTTTCGGATTTTCACTTTCCGACGTTTTGTCTCTTAATCTGAAACTCAGTTTTTAGATTAATCCCTGAAAATGTCCCTAGTACTAAGAGATGAAATGTTGGAAAGTGAAAATCCATTAACACGATTTAAACCCGAAAGTAAAAGTTCTTTATATCAGTGAAACACTAAAAAATAAGTGTAAAATTTTACACTCGCTTTACACTTACAAGAGTGTAAATATCATTTTAGTAACAGGTTGTTAAAAAAAGTGGTAAACTTACGACCAAACCTTTTTAACAAGTTTCAGTGTAAAATTTACCACTCTGAATTTCTGGGTGGTAGGCACTAAATCTGTTCCAGTAACATATTTTAATGCACTTTTGCACTGGGTCTAGATTAATTAGTAAACTGAAATATTTTAAAAACTATTTATTAGTTTTTGCTTACATTTGACAACTGCTGAGAGCTGGGTTTGCTCCGGCGAGAACCGAGGTTGTGCGCGCCTAACATGACAAACCAACTTGCTTTGTGCAACTGATGTTAAACCTATTGCGAGGAATAGGTAATGCCAGAAAGTGGAGGAAGAAAAACAAGGACAGCTTTTGAACACAGAATGCAAACTTTACACCCAGGAAATAATTTTTACCATTATTACGAGTGTAAATATCATTCACACGAGTGTAAAAATTAGAACTTGGTTTTTTACTACCATTCCTTTTTTACTGTGTGAAAATATTGCATTTTTTTGAAAGCGAGACAGTAAAAATTACTAGTAATTATAGTATACTATAGTTGCCAGTATTTCTGCTCTAAAATTTTCTGATAAAAATATATTAATATATTTTTATGCCATTGAAATACTTTTTAATTTTTATGAATCTTTAGACTTACGGGAAAAACTGTTTTTTTTTTTGTTATTTTCTTTGTTTACTAACAAGTATCCCGAAGGCACCTTTTCTGATTATTCGATGAACAAACCTGAAAGTTGATTACCCCTATCACTTACAGTATTTGCTTTAATATTTTATCTGATAATTAAAATTACAGAAATGGCCTAAAGCTGTACTTATTGTTTACACGTGTATGCGAAATACACCCTTTTGAAAATCAATTAAAATAACCTTGCCACTTTCCTGTAGCAACAACCTTGAGCTGTATAATAACACAGGCCCACAAAAAAAAATAAACGACAATTACTGTTAACCAGACTATATTATTCTTTTTTATTTTTGTGCACTGAAAACGAATTTGACAATTAAAAAAACTCGCTGACTATGTAAGTTTTTTAAAAAAGTACAAAAATAATATTGGACAAGCGTTGATTTGCACACTCTCTGTTTTTTTTTAATCAAAAGGGGTTCGTTTGGAAAGCTTAAATCCAAATTTGCACCCCTTTGCGATTATTTTTGCACAGTTATGTGCAAAAACGCATTTGTTTTGTTTTTGATCTCGGCTTCGGCTCGTCACTCAACAAGAAATGAACATGATATTTGTTCCTTATTGAATTCTCTTCAATTTATGTAAATAACTTTTTTTGTTTAAACAATCAGAAAAAAAGTTACACAGCGTTAAATATTTGAAAAAGTTGAAAAATTGCAAACATTTCAAAAACAACCGGTAAACTTATCATTTGTTGAATACGATCAACATTAACGCTTTCTAACTTTTTTTTCTGATTGTTTAAACAAAAAAAGTTATTTACATAAATTGTAGAGAATTTAATAACGAACAAATATCTTTCTAATTTTTTGTTTAGCGACGAGCCAAAGCCGAGTTACAGACCAAAAACAAAACAAATGCGTTTTTGCACATAACTGTGCATAGGGGTGCAAATTTGGATTTAAGCTTTTCAAACGAACCCCTTTTAATAACAAAAAAACAGAGAGTGTTCATATCACAGTAAGGTCAAACTACCGTTCGACTGGGCTATAGCTTAAGATCCTCAAAGTTCACCTAAACTATTGAATTTTGGGATTTGCGCCCGAGGATACTTTTGATTAGAAAGTCGAAAACTATAACATATTTAAGTTTTAGGTATGGTGGACCGCGATTCTCGAGACATTTAAAGTGCTCTAGCACTATTGATTTTAAAGTGTTGTGCATTTGACTATTGACTATTAGAATATCCAAAATACTCAATATTTGTAACTCCCTTTCTAATTATTTTAGACTTACATTGTCACATACACTATAATTTACCGTAATAATATAATGTATTATATGTCATATAAAAAGAATTTGTGTACTTAATTCTTAGGCTATTTCTTTATCGATCTTTGAGTTTTTATCTTATTAGTTATTAGTTTATTTGTTGAAAATTCTACATAAGCATGGAGAGCCCCAAATAAGCTTTTAGCTTGTGCTAGGAGCTCTCCATTAATTTTGAAAAAAAAAATACAGTTCCAAATTCTTCACATAAAAATTTTAAATTCCTTCCTTCACAGTCCAACTCCATTTCCAAACATTCTCGTCTTATGATAATATATTTTCGTTTAAAAGTTTGGACCCGAAGTACCTCAGGATTTTTTTGATTTTTTGCACCAAACTGTAGCTTAAGGCATGCCTTTTCTAAAAAGGTGGTGGCTTTTTGTCAAAAAAGCACATTACCAATTTAAAGTAAAATTTAACTATTATAGAGGCCATATTTTACCCACCATTTTGAATTTTTAATGCCATATGTAGTTTTAGCATTATAAAATGCCTTCCTAAACCAATTTTTATACCTGTAACATAAAAAACTGAATTATTGTCTTTTTTGGTTATCGCTCAAACCATAGTGGGCCAGTGTAATTCAATAGCGTGACTAAAACACAGAACGGGCTTCCTTTTCATCAAATAATTTTGCTTTTCCTGGTTTTGATTTATATTGATCACATAATTTTATATTTCCTATCAGATATTAACACAGACCCACAAAAAAAAATAAAGTTAATTACTGTTAACCAGACTATATTTTTCTTGCGTATTTTTGTGTGCTGATAACAAATTTGTAAGTAAAAAAGTTCGCTGACTCCATAACTTAAAAAAAAATCCAAAAAAGAATACTAGACTAGCTAGTTTGAGTACTTTAACCTCTTCAGTCTGGCCTAGCGTAGAAATTTTGTAGATTTTAAGATACTGAAATAATTTAAAAATGTTTTAAATATTTCCTTGAAAGTTGGTATATAGGAGTTTTTGAGAGCGCTTAATCTGAATATGATATTAAAACAATTCTAACTCGATCCCTAAGGGAGGGGGCTGCAGGGATTTGTTTTTACAATATTTTCATAAAAATTGGCATATAGGGGTTTTTGATGTCGCTCAAACTAAATATGATAATACCAATTCTTACTCCACACCCACATTGTTTTAGTGACAATTGGTATGTAGGGGTATATGGGGTCGATGAAAATAAATCTGACAATAAAAATTTTCTAACTCCAGAAACAATGTTTCTTATTGCAAGGTTTGACCTTGACTATATAAATACAGAATTTTTTTTTTTAAATAAGTACAAAATTAACCAAATAATTAATAAGAATAAGATATAGAATAAATATAAATTAACCAATAAAGTTATGCCTTTGATTGATTATGAAGGATATAAGTTTGCACATCTCAGTAAAAAAGTTAAAATAAAGAATGCAGATTATTATACAAAAGTTGATGCAGTTATAATGGAATACATTAGAAAAATGAAGAGAAATCTACACATGTCATATATAGATTACATGAAAGCTTTTGACTCTGTACCACATAGTTGGTTAATACATGTACTATCAATCTACAAGGTCAATCCCATCTTTATTAATTTCCTCACACAGATGATGAAACAGTGGACTACCAGACTAACAATTAACACACAGACAGGAGTTTTACAAACGGGGGAAATACATATTAAAAGAGGCATCTTTCAAGGCGACTCCCTAAGTGCGCTATGGTTCTGTATCGCGCTCAACCTACTATCAAACGCTCTCAAGAAAACAAGATATGGAATTGACATTAATCATGACGGACAATCACATAAGCTTAGTCACCTATTCTTCATGGACGATCTTAAGATGTATGTCAACTCAAGAAAACAAATGGAAACCCTGCTAAAATTAGTACACGATTTAAGTGGAAAATGGAAAAGGGAACACTTAAACAAACCCCAATCATAGAAGTAGACAATAATGTAGACATATCACCCATTGAGGACTCCTACAAATATTTAGGGATCTTACAAAAAAATAAAATCGAACATACCAAAATTAAAGAAAACTTAAAAATGCTTACAGAAAGACTAAAAACTAAACTTAACTCTAAAAACATAATTAAAGCGATAAACACATATGTGATACCAGCCCTGACATACTCATTTGGCATTGTTAAGTGGTCAGACACTGATCTAAATGCACTTAACCGTATAATCCGAACATCATTAACAAAGTTTCAAATGCATCATCCCAGATCTTCAATCGAACGAGTAAATATTCCTAGGCACGAGGGTGGAAGAGGACTACTAGATATAAAAAACATGTGCTATGAACAGATAGACAGCATAAGAAAGTATTTTTACCAAAATCAACATAAACCACTCCATGCAGCAATTATTGACAATGACTCAAACCACACACCCTTAAACCTTAAGAATAGAGCGTACTTACCATTGGACTCCACTACAGACGTCATCCATGGTCGCCATACAAGATCAGGTGATGAGAACAAGGAACTACTGTAAATACATTCTCAAGGAACCCACTATTGACCAATGCCGAAAGTGCCAAGCCCATAAAGAAAATATAGAACATATACTATCCGCATGCTCTATACTAGCAAACACGAAATATCTGACCAGACACAACCAAGTATGCAACATTGTATACTTTTAAATGTTTGCAAAATCGAATTGGAGAACAAAGTTCCCTACTATATATACCAACCTAATCCGGTTGAGGAAAATGACAACTTTAAAATATACTGGGACAAACCAATCATAACACACACCACCATTTCGCACAACAGACCTGACATTACTTTAATTAATAAAAAAGACAAAATAACTTTCTTAATTAGTGTCTCAATACCAAATAATAACAACATAACACACAAATACAATGAAAAAATAGAAAAACAATAACAACTTTCCCGAGAAGTCAAAGATATGTGGGACATGCAATCTGTACATATCATTCCGCTCATTATTTCTTCTATGGGAGTCATACCTAAAACATTAAAAGAACAATTAAAGAAAATCAACATCCCAATAAATACTTACCACCATATGCAAAAAGCAACCATCCTACACGCCACCAACATAGTGCGATCATTTCTTAATAACGAATAAAGAATATCTAAAAAATAAAAAAAATTGAGTTCTTGGCACTGGTGCTCGAACACAATTTATACTTACCAGTTTACACTGTGAAAAAAAAATAATAATAATAATAATAATAATAATAATAATAATAATAATAATACTTTTGCCCCGCAATAATATAATCTCGCTAATTTAAAAAATAACCTTAAAATATATAATTTTTGAATGAAATGCTTATTTTATAATCATAATTTTATTTTTATTTTTTATCAAAAACAAACCAAAGCAAACAATTTAATCATATTTATGTTTTTTAACATACTAAACTTATAAAACCAATATAAAGAAATTGGTTATATATTATATTATATTTATTAGTAATAGAATCATAATTTTATTTACATATTTTTTTAAAAACCCAACTAAATTATTTAGTTATTTATATTAAAATTTTGTTAATTCTGCAATTATAAAACTGAATACTAACTAAATTAAACAAATTGGTTATATAAAAACCAAACCAAACAATTTAGTTACATTTATATTTTTTAAGTTCTTGCTATAGCTTACAAAAAAGTATTATAAAAAAAAACATATTTCTATAATTTAAAATTAGGCAAGGAATTTGCTTTGCGCGTTAAATATTTTTGCGGCTGATACTTTCGCTATATATTTTTCACGGTAATTGCATTTCACTATTAAAACTTTGCGAGGTTATAGTTTTCGCTATTTTTATTTTGCTTTATTATTTTTTCGCGTTAAATGTTTATCGCTGTTAATCCTTTGCGCGGAAAAGGCATTTAGCGGTAATTTTTTCGCGGAAATATTTTCGCGATATTTGTTTTCGCGGTAAATTTTTTGAAGAAGGCTACCGCTCTCCAAAACATCTACCATGGACAGAAATCTTAACCCATTGATTTTTCCTTGACAGCTTCAACTGATAAAATATTGTAGTTTTTTAAGACACCTTTACTATTTTTGGTTTTGTTTAAAAGCCACGTTTCAGACAAAGCAATGACTGGGACATAAAAGAAATTGTTCACTTGAGATAATATCAAGAACATTAGAAAAACCATAACATTTTCAATAAATAAACTTCGTTGCTAGTATAGAGATTCGTAGTTGGATTTTTGTTTATTTAGGGCTCATCATCGGAAAAAGAGGATGGTCTCTTTTTATCGCTGTTTTGATTTTTTTATGCGGGTAGTGCTAGGGGGTGCAGGATTGTCCAGTGCTGCAGCCGAGTAGTAGTCCTTCCCAATCTTTAATTTTCTGCCTTTTCTTTTGGCGACCCTTGGCTAAAGCCATTTTTTTATGTTTTACTAAAATTTTGGTGGTTGCAAGATCTTCAGGACGTCATGGGAAATTGAGATTTTTGTACCTTTAAGGCTAATATAATTCTGCATAACCAGGTTTGCCCAAAAATACGTAAGAAGAACATAGCCTGGGTAATAGTCATTTTTTTCTGTAATGTATTCAGAGCTGAAAATTATTTGGGATGGATAAAGCATAATTCTTCCTGTTTTTCGACTTAAAATTTAGAAACGTTTTTTTCACAAAAATAAAACAGATATATAAAAGTATAAAATAATATTTCTAGCTGTTATTTTAGTTTAAATCTAAAAATACAGTATTTTTAGTTTAAATCTAAAAATACTGTTATAACTACATATATTATTTTATAGATAGATAGATAGATAGATAGATATTTTATTCATGTTTGTACAAAAAATGTTTACACATGTCAAAAGTACTTAAAACTAAATAATAAATAAATAAATAATACAAATAGGTGTAAATTTTACGTTACATTTAAGTTAAAATCAATACTACTAGTAGTAGTATACTGTTTAAGAATTCGTTGATATGATAATATGCTTTGTTTAATAAAAATTCTTTTACTTTTTTATTTAAAGTTATTATATGGCAATTCTTTTATGTTAGACGGTAATTTATTATAAAATTTAGGACCGTAGAAATTGCATCCATTTTTGCTAGACTCTAGACGAAAGTAGTTACACCTAATAATGTGTTTTTGTCTTGTATTAAACGAATGTTTATTACTTTGAAGGGTAAGATTCTTTCTATTTTCATGAGTATACAAAAGGCATAAAAAAATATAAAAAGATGGCAAAGTTAATATTCGCAGTTCTTTAAATTTTTCCCTGACGTTATCTCTATTGCCAAGTTGTGAAATCACGCGCACTACCTTTCGCTGTAAACCGAAGATTCTCTTAACATTAGCTGCGTGACCCCAATTTATCACACTGTATGACATTTGGGAGGCAAAGAGTGCATGGTAAGCTGTCATGAGTACGTTCAGATCCACCATCATAGATAGTTGCCTGATTACATATACATTTTTTGCCAACTTGTTGGCCAGAAAATCTAGGTGGCCATTCCATGTTAAGGATGGATCCAAGTGTACTCCGAGAAACCTAACCTTTTCAGGATTTTGAAAGTCACCAGTCTGACGATGAGTAAAAAGCATTGTAACTGTTTTTTGTCATTAAGAGTTAGACTATTTGAGTCAAACCATGTTTGTGCTTTTGATAATGAGTCGTTCATGCGCCACTGAACAAGACACAAACTTTCACCTTGATTCACAAGAGTTGTGTCATCCGCGAATAAAACAGAATCGGCATCGGGATCAGCTACATGTAAATCATTTATGTCTAACAGAAATAGGATAGGGCCTATACTTTTTAGTACATTTAAAATGTCTGTAATTTTTTTTATAATTTTTATTTTATACTTTTTACCAGTTTTTATGAAAATAATTTAAAATTTTAAAAAGATTTATCATTGCCTCCTAGAATGACACTAAATATTTTTGCTACCAGATGTAGTTTCAATGACCCCAAAAGTCCTATACCTAGTGTTTCAGGAAGGTGGTTCACATTCATTATTTTTTTTATTTTTTAGGTAGCATTGCGAAATTAGCAGGAGTTTCATAAAATATAACTTGGGATTTTTTGACAAAGTTAGAAATTTCTTGGCACTTTCGGTCTTGCCGTAAATAAATCGAACTTTCGACTTTTCAATATTAAATGGTACACTGTATACTTTTGTTTATTTTAATTTAGAAATCAATTCTTGGTTCAACCATGTAGCCTTTTCTGTATGAAAACTCGAGTGAATCCTTGATGCAACAACAACCAAAAACAAGTCAAAATTTAGCTTGACATATTAATGTGTGTTGACCACGCTCGAACGACGAGCTTTTCACACAGACCAGGCGATATGTCGTTTGTCAATTTTTGACATTTTATGTGATTTTATATCTAGGGTGCCTTGAATTTCTTACGGAATAAGGGGGGTAGGTGGTCTACATGAGATGCCGGGCCACTTGGTACTGACGTAAATCAGGCCTGGGCAACAGTGGGCAACTCAGCTAGTTAATCTTATCTGTTCTCACTTGATCTTAGGTGAGAGCAGCTAAGACTAGATGTTAAGAACCGTAGATTCCCACAGCTAAGCTCAGGGAGACGTATACTAAAACTTGTCTCAGGGGTTGGGGCTGATATAGTAGCGGGTAGTCTATGATATTTAAGAAATATAATTTAATTATATACAAAGAATAATATTTAGATTTTGTTCAACAAATATCGTTTGCAGAAGGTTAGAAATAGAAACAAAAAAGATATCACTAGTTTAACATTATTATTTAATTAATAAAATTTATATCAAAATACAACAGTTGAGCATAAATAGGTCTAAGAACCCAAGTATTAAATGACTACGAAAACTTCATAATTTAAGACAAAACGAGTAACTAAATTGTATAAAATTGGACAAATTGAGTACAGTGTACTACAAAACACTATAATATTATAACTAGGGATACTACTGTGATAGGTTTAACCAAAATAATAAAAAATACAACCTGGAAACATGTGGAGATCAAAGGTCAACTTTTCTATGGCTTCAGTCTCAAAATCTGCGACAAAAACATTCAATTCCTCAAGGAACGTCTCTGGACCAAAATTATGTCCTTAGTGATCCATGTGTGACTGAATTCAATGCATATAAGACATCTGGGGTGTACAATAACTTCGCATGGTTTAATTACGCAGTTATTACCATTAGAAATAAATTGAGGTAATATAAAGTGGCGTAAAGTAAAGTGAAGTAAAGTGCCTAATATAGAATAAATATAATTAATCACAAAATAATAACAGACATTTTAAAACTCACCGAAAATTCTCTGTTCGGCACTTTAAACAAAATTTTTAAATTTAACAAAATTTATTTGTAGACTCTATCATGGCTGTCAGCGGCAGAAAAGAAGGAAAACTCATCCTGCAGCTAACTTCATGACAATCATTGTACTGCGCAAACTCTGATATTTAATTTTAATCTAAATATCAATTATTTAAGCAATCTTTTATTGCCCTTATCTTTAATTATAAACAAAATAAAGAAAATCTTTGAATAAATATTTAAATAATTATTTAATAAACAATATCAGGAAACAAATTCTGATTTCTGCATAATATATCGATTACCGTGGGTATCGACCGTAAGAGGGGGTTAATTGTACTCGAGTATTCACTACACTCGCTAGATGGCGAAAATTGCTGTATTGGTTTAATTAATGATTTTATTGATACAATTTGACTATAAGATTATTTCGACATGATAATAGGGGTTATTACCATAATAAAAATATGCAATGGTAATATCTCATTAGAAACAGTTAATTAAAGTTAAATATTTGAAATGGTCATAGGGAATTTAATCGGAATAGGTATTATGTTGGTAACAACGTGAAGTTGACTGTCCTTGACATTGTACCAAGGCGAAGGTTATTATTATTTATTTTCAAAATAAACATTTATTTAAAACAATTTAAGGGAAATATGGGTTAAACTTATTATTAAACAAAGTGTGAGATATATATTTGTGGATATTGAACCGAATAAGCGTTGCCGTATTACTGAAAACTGGAATACTCATGATTAATGATAAAATGGGGAGCTCAACAAAATAAGAACCTAGGGTAACTAACTAAAATTAATCTCAAAGGGGAAACTGAGTCTAATGTACTTAAATGATACTTAAAACAAGGATAATTTTGCAACATAGAACCAGCATTATGCCAGGTAATTTTAATAACAATCTATCAATAAGAGAGACATCTCTTCTTATCGAGGGGTCTTAAAATTAGTCTGGAACGGGATCCCAAATGACCGTAACACGTCACCTTTACGTAATAAAAAAAAACAAGTAAAAAAAAAAGAGGAAAATCGGACTACACAAAAAAAGAGAAAAGTCATTTACATCATAATACCTAAAAGTAAACTTATATTTAAATCGCACGCGCAAACTAAAACTAATCGCAAGCGCAAATATATAATTCAACCAAATAAATATTATATATATCATTGGCTGTCCAACCCATTTAGGGTCATAGCCTCCCGTGAGGGTTTCCGAGCCTTTTTTTTTACATAGAGCGGTGGCCAACCACATCTATAACCTTTTGGATTATGAAGGTATAAACTCCTTTGCTCTTTGCACTACCTTTGCCCACTCTTTTCTGTGCATGGCCTTCTCTTTCCAGTTTACAATACCTAGTTCTTCCAGATCCTTTTTTACCGTATCTAGCCATCTCTTTCTTGGTCTTCCCTTCCTTCGTTTTCCTTCCTCTTTACTATTAAGAATTTTTTTGGTGCATCTATTCTCTCCCAATCTTTGTACATGGCCTAGCCAGCTGATCCTCTTACTTTTTATTTGTGTCGACAAACAACTTTCCTTAAACAGTTCCCTTAGCTCGTCGTTTCTTCTTATCCTCCAGATTTCATTCTCCTGCACGGGTCCGTATATTCTCCTTAAAACTTTACGCTCCCACGTATCCAAAGATTCCTCTTCCTTTTTTGTTAAGCACCATGTTTCAGATGCATACATCACAACTGGTCTGACCACTGTTTTATAAACCTTAATTTTAGAATTCAATGACAATGACTTGGATTTTAGGATGTTTTGTAAGGCGTAGTAACACTTGTTTCCTGCCATTAGTTTTACGTTGACGTCTGTATTATCGTTTTTCGAAGTTATTTCTGCACCTAAGTATCTAAAACTGTCTACTTTTTCAAATATTTGATTATCGATCATTACTCCTTCATTTCCACAATCGTTCCTTGTTGTCACCATATATTTCGTTTTTGCCACATTTACCCTTAGACCCATTCTTAATGCTGCTTCTTTAAAATATCTATATACTTCCACTAACCTGTCCTTTTTTCTACTTATTATATCCACATCATCGGCAAATGCTAAAATTTGGTATTGTCTGATAAATATATTTCCTCCCGATTGAATATGACTATTACGTACCACTTTTTCTAGCACCATATTAAACAGCGTAGTAGATATTGGATCTCCCTGTCTTAATCCTTCCTTGATCTTAAAAACCTCTGATACTTTATCCTGTATTCTTACCTTAGCTTGTGTTCTTTTTAAGCACATTTTAACCAGTTTAATTAGTTTTACTGGCACTTTTAGGTCTTTTAGTCCTTTATAGAGTTCTACTCTAAGTACTGAATCATAAGCCTGCTCGAAATCTACAAATAAATGATGTAAATCTGTGTCGCTTTCATAAAATTTTTCTAGTGTTTGCCTAAGTACAAAAATTTGATCTATCGTTGACCTGTTTTTCCTAAAGCCACATTGATAGTCCCCAGTGCTCTGTTCCATGTAATTATTTAGTTTTCTTTCTAGCAACTTGCTAAAAATTTTGTACCCTACCTCTAACAACGAAATACCTCTGTAATTTTTACAAACCGTTTTGTCTCCCTTTTTATACAATGGGCATATTATTGCTATATTCCATTCTTCTGGTAAATTTTCCTTCTCCCATATAATTTTAATCAATTCAAAAAGCTCTTTAATTACTTTATCTCCTCCAAATTTTATCATTTCTAATGTTATGTTGTCCTCGCCTGGTGCCTTATTATTCTTCATACCCTTTATAACAGACTGTAGCTCTTCAAGCGTTGGTGGCTCTGGCCCTAGTTCTTCGCCTTCCTCTAATTCCTGTCTTTCTATTCCATTTTCAACTACAACCTCGTTACTTACATGTGTGTTTAGTAGCTCCTCAAAGTATTCTTTCCATCTGTCGATAATTTCTTCCTCGTTTCCAATCAATTCGCCTTCCTTGTTGCAGCATATCGTTGTCCTTGGTTGGTATCCCTTTTTTTGAACCGCTACTTCCTTATAAAATTGCCTTGTATTTGTTAGTCTGTTTTCTTCCATCCTTTCCACTATCTGTTTCTCGAAGTTCCTTTTCTTTCTTCTAAAAACCCGTTTTGCTTCCCTTTTTATATTTTTATACTCGTCCTTTTTTTCCTCAGTAGTATTTTGTAACATTAATATTCTTGTGTTGTTTCTTTTATTACATACCTGTTGACATTCTATGTCAAACCACGTCCTGTTTTCTCTTTCCTTTTTTATTTCCAATGTCTTTACTGCTGCCTTTACTATACTTGATTTTATGTTCTTCCATTTATTATCAACATTCTCATTCTCTTCCACCCTATTTTCATCTCCATTTTCTAGCTCTTCATTAACTGCATCCAAATATCTTTTCCTTAATTCCTCGTTTACTTGTAGGCCTACTGAATTAAAATGTTTTCTATTGACTCCTTTTTCTTTTCCCTGGTTTGATATTCTTTGCTTATATTTGGCTATGATCAAGAAATGGTCAGAGTTTCCGTCAGCACCTCTATAGCTTCTGACATCTAAAATGTCTGAAGCGTGCCTGGAGTCTATAACTATGTGGTCAATCTGGTTTTTTACTAGAGTATCAGGTGATATCCAAGTAACTTTATGTGCATTTTTATGGGGAAATTTTGTGCTACTTACTATCATCTTTCTACCGGCGGCTAGATCTATTAATCTTCTTCCATTGTCATTACTGTATTCGTGTAAACTATATTTACCTATTACGTTTTGATAGATATCTTCCTTACCCAGTTTGGCATTAAAGTCCCCAAGTAAAATTTTTATGTCACTTTTATTTATTTTCTCGAGCTCTGTTTCAAGAGTAGCATAAAAAGTGTTTTTATCCTCCTCGTCCTTATCTTCAGTTGGTGCATGTACATTTATAAAGACAATATTAAAAAATGTTGACTTTATCTTTAATATAGCTATCCTTTCATTTACTGACACAAAGCTTTTTATCAAGTTTTTATATTTTCTCGATATAATAAAACCCACCCCAAATCTTCCGTCTACCGCTGCGCTGTTGCATATTGTATACCCCTCATAATCCATGATGCCCTCATTTTTCCACCTCATTTCTTGCATTGCTAGTACTTCTATCCTGTATTTTTTTACTTGTTGAATTAAGGTTTGTAAAGCTCCTAGCTCCATAAGGGTTCTCATATTCCAGGTGCCAAACCTTACACCGTTTCCTTTATTCATTTTCTTTTTTCCTTTCTTGTCCTTTTCTATATAGTTGTGCATTTTTAGTTTTTTGTTATTTCTTGATTTCCTTCTTTTAATTCCTTTCTTCGAGTTGATAGTGCTCTGCGGAATACCTGGCATTTACCAGACCCAGCCTTATGTCCTTCCCGTTCGCATAATGGGCATTTCTCATTATTCGTGCACTCCTTTGTTTTATGTCCTCCATTTCCGCATTTAAAGCAGGAGTCTGATCTGTCCGGTCCATTACATTCCTTGGTTTGGTGTTCATATGACCAACATTTTCTACATCTTTCCATAGAAATTGCCAAATTCATCGTACACTGCACAATACCTACTCTTAACTTTTTCATATTCGTCAGCTTCTGAGCAGCTTCTTTATTAAACATCACTGTGGCCGCCTGAGTATTATTGGCGTTTGGCCTCAAGTCACTAACGTTAATATTTAAGTCCTCTTCACCTATCTTCTCTTTTACCGCCGCCATTAGTTCCTCCCGTGTGGTGGTTGCGTCCAATCCTCTAATATGTACCTTCTCTGTCTCCAAGTCCAATGTTTTTCTAATTTTTATCTTAACGTCCGCGGAAGTGTCTTTAATCCCTTTCTCTAGTTTTTGTATTGCCTCATCGTCTTTTTCCATTGTTATAAGCACTTTGCCTTCTCGGGTCATTCTTACTCCTCGGATTGCTTGGCTGGCGTCCATTTTGCTTACTTTATCTTTTACATTTTTTAGTACCTCCTTGTAGTCTTTTCCCTCCTGTTCGACTATCAGTGCATACGTATTTCTGACTTTTTTGTTACTACCGTCCGGAACTTTCCTGTTAGTATAAATTACAACCTTACTGTGTGATCCATGAAATATGACCTCCACCATTTTTCTTAAGCGCTCCAAGCTCATTCTATTAACGTGATGTATCGCAATCCACTCCTCATCCTTAACTTCTGTACGTAAACGGGTCATTTGTTCCCACAAGTATTCATCCGTCTCGCCAATTTGCATCTTGATAACTTTCTGGCTGGGTGTTTGTTCCTTTTTACTTTTTAACGTTATAACTTGTTCCATAACTTCAAATTCATCCTCAATCTCAACAATTTCAGGATACCTATTTCTGTAGTGCGCTTGAATGCTTCTGGTCATTTGGGAATCTTCCGGTTCAACCATTACCACCTTGACTGTTGAAACTTTCGTTGTTAGTGGGTTTCCTAATTTAATCTCACTATTAGTATATGCGCTTATGTCCCAGGTTTTGGCTTCCATTTCTTTCCATGATATAAATGAATTTATGCCTTCCAATGTAGTTAAAACATTTCTATCCTTCCTTCCCCAAGCCTCGGTTTGCGTTCCTTGGTCAACCATTTCAGATTTCATTACAGAGCATGTACTTACTATCTCTTCTGTCTGCATTTCCGTCTCTATCGTCATCTTTTCAACGTTTTCGTATCTATTTTGGTCCATCCATTTCTTTATGGTATCTGCGTTTACTGTTTTCACCTGTTTTTTCAATCTGTCAGATATGGATTTGATATCTTTTCTTGTACCACCAGTCTTTTGATGTTCCAAACATCCTTCTAGTTCCTCAGCCAATTTTGTAATTGTTTCTAGCGCTTCACCTAAAACGAATACTTCAGGACTTTCCCTTTTCTTGTATATCTCCACATGCTCTGTTGATCCCCCATAAGAAGTATCCATTACTTTGCGCTTTCTACTTGGATCGCTACTTACTGATGCGCTCCTAATCAACTTACTAAAGATATCACCCTGCACAATCTTTTTTACTTGATTACTTCGCGGATTTTTGCTCCCCCCAGAATCCATGGAGCAGCCTACATTAGTAGGGAGGGATTCCCGGCTTTTTACCGGACCCTCCTGGGGACTTCTTTTTCCTAAACCCGACATTTCATCATTGTTATTTGGTTTCTTTTGAGTGTCCTTCTCTAGACAGGGTACCTTCACTGCGGCTAAGAGGCCTATCTCCTCTTGTGAGTTTTTTGGTCCGCGGGAGCTATTTTATTTCACTCCTACCACCCATATCTGGGAGGCATTCCCCTATCCGCCACCTGGGGACGCGCCCGGTTGGGGAAACTCACAGAAACCTAGGGGACCTAAATATTGTCTGAATGTGACAATTTATACAGATAATTGGTACCCAAAAAAAAAAAGGCTCAAGTTTCAAACTATACCTGATTACATGTATAAAAGCACGGAGACTGGGTCCCTATTAAAACACACAAGGTTCCTCAACGGAATCAATGCTGACTAAATTAGGGGACCTAATAAATTTCCATAGACCAAATGTAGATCAACTACAGGGCCGTCCAGAATGGGTCCCTAAATAAATTCAAAATATATAAATAAAATAAAATAGAAGATAAATCCAATTACTTGATGGAAAATATCCTCATAATATACAAAACCATAATATGCACATGATTATCCCGGACAACATCAGTGCCCAGCCAATAATCACGCACAATATAGGGGACCTAAATAAATGTTCATATACAATACATAAGTATTTTCGAACTGGGTCCCTAGGAAAAATAAATACACTGATTAACCCAAACAACATAAGTGTTTAGCTTAACCACCAAATAGCATAGGGGACCTAAGGGAATGTCCATTAACCGATACGTATTTAGGACGGGGTCCCTAGCATAATAAATTTTGGGGACTCAAAACGTCACTATACCAAAATAGCATTTCTTAGGTTGCCCAAAATTTAGCACGAGTTAAACTCACCCAAAAAAAGAATTAAGGTACATAGACTGGGTCCCAAAAATAAATTAATCAAAATATATATCCTAAATATAATAATATATACAATATATGGGGACAATATATACAAACCATATACAAAAAATACATACATATATTTATGGGGAAAATAAATACAAACCATATACAAAAGATACATACATATAGTTATGGGGACAATATTAATTACTGGTATAAATATTATTACTGTTCCTTGGATTATGAACGGTCTGAACAAATGATTGATAATGAGTAGGGTTGGAATTTGGTATGGGAAACGTATACGAAATACGTTCGGGGTGATTAACAAAATTAACTGTTCGATGAGTGTTTTCTCTAACATTTTGACTACCTACATCATGTATGGAAATATTCTCTATAGTATTATTTAACGGGGAATTTACTGTATTTATAGCATTTACTGAATTTACTTGATTTACTGGATTTACAAAGTGATTGCCTGTATTATTTATGTGAGAAATTGGTTCGACTTGAGGAGTCTCTTCAGCATCGTCAAGATTCATATTTTCAAAGTGTGTTGTAAGATTGTGAGCATCATTTCTCTCAATCGTACGAGCACCTGTGATAGGAATACTAGAATTTTGACGTTCTGAGCCTAAGTCCAAATCTAAATCTACCAGATTGTGACTAATTCGTCTATTAACTGTAAGCAACTTTGAAATGAGTTTCTTGCATCGAGTATACGCATCAACTCGTCTAAAATTTTGGTCTTGAGTTAAGGGGGTAATCCTTTTAATACGCATTGAAAGATGCAATGACCTCGTCTCAAGTTTTTTAAATTCTTGAGGTAAATCTCTGTAACTATTTATTAGACCTGATAAAATACCTAATTTCTCATTGCATACATCGAGTTCATTTTCAATATCTGTGAATAATGGTAGCTGATATCTTACTACTTGATTCCTTTCTTGACGGAGCAGATCTCTGAGAATTGAACGTTTCTGTGCGGCATTTCCCTGTAGAATCTGGTTCCTAAGTTTGATTTCATAATCTAACTCGTCCACCAATAGAAAATTGACCTCCATGATTGCTAGAAAATTTAAAATATTTAAATATCAGACCTTAATTGAAAATTCAAAAAAAAATGAAAATTTAAGTATGAAAAGTTTTAATGAAATGTGAAAAGTTTAATTTAAATCCAGTAATTAATCGCCAAAATTTATTCTATGCAAAAAACAATTTATTTTCTTCAAAAAATAAATCCTCACCAAAACGAGGTAAAAAATTTTTGAGAAAAGAAAAAATTTGAAAACAACTAAACTGTAGTAAAATTTAATAAGCTAGAGGTTTAACTATCAAAATAGTACCAAAACTAACTGTTTACTATACTTTTATTTTATCAAAAGTTTAGTAAATTAATACAAATACTTAAAACTAATTAAATTTTTATACACTTAAGTATAAAATAATGATTTCTGCCAAAATCAAGTATAATTTCGGGAACCGAAATATAATAAAACTACAATAGGGTTGTATAACCTAGGGCATAGAGTTATACTTAAGCAAAATATTTTCCAACTAAGCTAATTTAGTTGGGGCAGACTAAAACTCAACTGAGGGTTGAGGGGGTCGATAGCGGACTAACTCTATCTTAGCAAAGCCTAAAATATACAAGCAGATTTCAACAACAATTTATGTCATAAATAGAAATTGATTATGGATGCCTCTTTCTTGGCCTAAATACTAATAAACAATATCAAACTACACAATTATTGTTGAATACTGGTTGCGTAATAATAATTTATATCATACAAATTATTATTCGAATCACATGGGGTGGAGAACAAACTAAACTAAAATAGATGACAAAGTCTTGTATTGTAATTTAATTTTAAAATCAAAATTTTATGAAAACCAGGTCGGTGTTTGCCAAAAAGTTGCAATATTTGACCACAGTAATCAATAAAATTTTATTGATTGCAATAAATGCAAACCCAACACGAATCAACCTATTGACTAACCCCTGTATAATAAATATACACCAAATAACTATAATTGGGATTATAGTGCAATGTCAACTTTGGCTGACCCTGTATAAATCGAAGAATTTTCCTTTGAAATCATGAACTGTTCAAGTTAACCTATTGACTGACCCCTGTATAATAAATATACACAAAATCAAATAATTAGGGCGCTCGTGCAATGTCAATTTGGGCTGACCCTGTATATACTAGATATACATAGAATATGAAGCAAAATAAAATTTTATACAGTACCACTTTTTATTTGACCCTGTATAAAATAAAACCAAAATTAAAATTTTAGAGTACCAGTATTAATTTTACCCTGTATAATATAAACCCAAAATATATACTATGCCACTTGAGCACAGAATAATAAATCCAAAATCCAAGAGTATCTATGTTATGTCATTTTTGACAGACACTCTATACACTAAAATGCAAAATACATAAATAAATTCAAAATGACAAGAGTATCTATGTAATGTCGCTTTTGACGGACACTCTGTATACCAAAATCTAAAATATATAAATAAATTCAAAACGCCCAGAGTATCTATTTACTGTCACTACTGACGGACACTCTGTATAAAATCCAAAATATATACCGTGGTGCTACTTGTGACCACTGTATAATTTAAACATATAAAATCAAAATGACAGAGTATATAAATTTGACACACTCTGTATATAAATATATCTACAGGACAAAACCAATAATTCCTAAACACACTTAAAATATTAAAATACAAGACTGTATCATAAAACACATTAAAATCTTTTCTGCTGAAGCCAATTTTTTTTGTTCCTATTATTTTTTCTAACACTGCAAAAATATTATCAACCAAAATTAAATATATATTGTTGTAGGGTGGGAGCCTTTCATACACTACACTACGCTACTAAACAAATTGGTATAACTGTAAGTTATAACACGTTGAGGGAGCCACGTCTTACGGAATAAGGGGGGTAGGTGGTCTACATGAGATGCCGGGCCACTTGGTACTGACGTAAATCAGGCCTGGGCAACAGTGGGCAACTCAGCTAGTTAATCTTATCTGTTCTCACTTGATCTTAGGTGAGAGCAGCTAAGACTAGATGTTAAGAACCGTAGATTCCCACAGCTAAGCTCAGGGAGACGTATACTAAAACTTGTCTCAGGGGTTGGGGCTGATATAGTAGCGGGTAGTCTATGATATTTAAGAAATATAATTTAATTATATACAAAGAATAATATTTAGATTTTGTTCAACAAATATCGTTTGCAGAAGGTTAGAAATAGAAACAAAAAAGATATCACTAGTTTAACATTATTATTTAATTAATAAAATTTATATCAAAATACAACAGTTGAGCATAAATAGGTCTAAGAACCCAAGTATTAAATGACTACGAAAACTTCATAATTTAAGACAAAACGAGTAACTAAATTGTATAAAATTGGACAAATTGAGTACAGTGTACTACAAAACACTATAATATTATAACTAGGGATACTACTGTGATAGGTTTAACCAAAATAATAAAAAATACAACCTGAAAACATGTGGAGATCAAAGGTCAACTTTTCTATGGCTTCAGTCTCAAAATCTGCGACAAAAACATTCAATTCCTCAAGGAACGTCTCTGGACCAAAATTATGTCCTTAGTGATCCATGTGTGACTGAATTCAATGCATATAAGACATCTGGGGTGTACAATAACTTCGCATGGTTTAATTACGCAGTTATTACCATTAGAAATAAATTGAGGTAATATAAAGTGGCGTAAAGTAAAGTGAAGTAAAGTGCCTAATATAGAATAAATATAATTAATCACAAAATAATAACAGACATTTTAAAACTCACCGAAAATTCTCTGTTCGGCACTTTAAACAAAATTTTTAAATTTAACAAAATTTATTTGTAGACTCTATCATGGCTGTCAGCGGCAGAAAAGAAGGAAAACTCATCCTGCAGCTAACTTCATGACAATCATTGTACTGCGCAAACTCTGATATTTAATTTTAATCTAAATATCAATTATTTAAGCAATCTTTTATTGCCCTTATCTTTAATTATAAACAAAATAAAGAAAATCTTTGAATAAATATTTAAATAATTATTTAATAAACAATATCAGGAAACAAATTCTGATTTCTGCATAATATATCGATTACCGTGGGTATCGACCGTAAGAGGGGGTTAATTGTACTCGAGTATTCACTACACTCGCTAGATGGCGAAAATTGCTGTATTGGTTTAATTAATGATTTTATTGATACAATTTGACTATAAGATTATTTCGACATGATAATAGGGGTTATTACCATAATAAAAATATGCAATGGTAATATCTCATTAGAAACAGTTAATTAAAGTTAAATATTTGAAATGGTCATAGGGAATTTAATCGGAATAGGTATTATGTTGGTAACAACGTGAAGTTGACTGTCCTTGACATTGTACCAAGGCGAAGGTTATTATTATTTATTTTCAAAATAAACATTTATTTAAAACAATTTAAGGGAAATATGGGTTAAACTTATTATTAAACAAAGTGTGAGATATATATTTGTGGATATTGAACCGAATAAGCGTTGCCGTATTACTGAAAACTGGAATACTCATGATTAATGATAAAATGGGGAGCTCAACAAAATAAGAACCCAGGGTAACTAACTAAAATTAATCTCAAAGGGGAAACTGAGTCTAGTGTACTTAAATGATACTTAAAACAAGGATAATTTTGCAACATAGAACCAGCATTATGCCAGGTAATTTTAATAACAATCTATCAATAAGAGAGACATCTCTTCTTATCGAGGGGTCTTAAAATTAGTCTGGAACGGGATCCCAAATGACCGTAACAAATTGAAATTAATTGGCTTATTCGATTTTTGGCCTAGTAGTAGAAAATTTTAAATTTCTTCAAAAAATCACACATTTTTGAAAAAAAAAAGTCTCACTTGTACTACAAGTTAAATAACTAATGACCCTTTCATAATAATACTCCTTGGCCCTGTGGCAACCTCTATATTTTTCCCCATGGTAAACGATTTTTTATTTAAGAAATTAAAAGATCTTTAAATTAGAATGGTTAACTTTCATATATTTTCGTTTCTGCTCTCATTTTCTAGTTATTGACTGTCAAAATTTACTTAATTAATTGTTCCTAATTTTTTAACCATTGCAGATATTAAAAAAGTTTTAAAAGTGTTACTTTTATCTTTATAAATACTAATTCATGTTAATGGGCAAAATTTAAAAAAGGTCCTAACCGCCATCTCAACTTTAATCATCCATTATTTAAAAACTGAATTACTTTATTTGTGATTTGTAAGATAGAGGCATGCATTATATTAATTCTTGCATATTCGTTTTGTACCTTATATTTATTTAATTTATTTTTAATAAAACACGTATGTATTTCTTTAAATTTTTTGATATGCCCTCGTATTAATCTCTTGATATATTTTTAATTGTTACCAAGTTATTATTTAAATGGCATGTCAAATTCTTGGTAAATATTTTTATGACAACAGTTTATTGTTGATACTATACCAGGGTTTATTAATAAAATTAAGCATATAAAA
The DNA here is from genome assembly GCA_958510825.1 of Brachypterus glaber. Taxonomy (NCBI): domain Eukaryota; kingdom Metazoa; phylum Arthropoda; class Insecta; order Coleoptera; family Kateretidae; genus Brachypterus; species Brachypterus glaber. The sequence continues at coordinate 3,886 of CAUEHQ010000658.1, read as the reverse complement.
ATTCACTTTTATTTAAGAAAGAGAAAGATAAGTCTGTCGCCCAGAACAAATAGGCAAAAATTATTAAAATGCTTACCTGCATCTCACAAATCACAAATATAGTAATTCAGTTTTTAAATAATGGATGATAATAAGAGTTGTGATGGCAATAAGGACCTTTTTTTAAATTGTTTGCTTATTAAAATTAATTAGTATTTATAAAGCCAAAAGTAACTTGAAACTTTTTTAATATATGTAATGGATAAAAAATTAGGAACAATTAATTAAGTAAATTTTGACAGCCCATAACTAGAAAATAAATGAGCTCAGAAAAAAAGACATGAAACTGAACTATTCTAATTTAAAGATCTTTTAATTTCATAAATAAAAAATCGTTTACCATGGGGAAAAGATATAGAAGGCCAACGAGTATTATTATGAAAGCGTCATATGGTATTTAACTTTTAGTATAGGTGAGACTATAAAACAGGGTTCCTGATTTTTTTTAATATCCCTTACCATTTTCGAGAAAAACGACAAGGGCGGAAATTCTGGATCAACCTGTACATTGGTAAATGTTCGAAAATCATACTATCATCCATAAGCCGTTTTTTTAATGGTTGCTTCCTAGGTTACAAAAAAAAAGAATTTTCTTAAATGCAAATTGATTTATTTGAAGAACTTGGCATTAAAACACTAATTTTAATTGTTCATTATTTAAAATTGCATGTAATAGTAGTTATATTATATATATTAATAAATTAATTTGTATTTGTGACAACAAATTTGAGATTAGATTTTAAATGTCAACAGTTTCAATATCAATCAACCAACTAACGTGGACTATTTTACTTTTCGTACAGGTTTACTATACAAAAAATGGCGCTTTTAGATACAGTAGAATAAAAATGTATTTGCCGTCTGTTTATGGCCTTCACAGAAAAAAACATATTTTTTTTCAGTCGAGTGCAACGTTGGCTAGTCAGTAAAGAAAAATTGTGGTTGGTAGGTATTAGGGTAGGATCACCGGTTTTAGCCACTGCACCGGTTTTAGCCAGTCAGAGTAGTTTTTTGGATATAGCTAAGAAATAGGAGACTTTAGATCAAAATGATCGTTTAAATCAGATTTGAATGATAAAAGTTGGGACAACAAATATGTTAAATAAGTTTTAACTGTAGCGAAACGAATACAGCGCCTATTTAAAATTTTGATTTTGAAAAAAAATGTAATTTCTTATGACTTTTCCTAAGAAACCGCCAGAAAAATAATTATAAATATCTAATTCAGGTAAAATTAAATTCGTAAAACATTCTTAGCACTAGCTACAAACGCGTATATGGAAAAAAAAGAAATTAGAACTATGCCAACTAGAAGCTTGAATATACTCCCGGTTCCAAAGGTTTATAAAACTCACGGTCAGCGTAGTTGTAGGTATTTAGGACCAAAAATCTATAATACACTCCCAAACAATTTAAAAGAAGCCAGATCAATGTACGTATTCAAAAGGTTATTCAAAAAATATATCCTAGAACAGCCTAGAATATATACCGAAAAAAAAATTGATATAAAAAATAATTAGTCTTAAGTATTTTTCTGGTTTGCTTAATTTATCTTTTATTTATCTTTATATTGGTGTGATTGTTATTTTATTGTTCATTTATAATTTGTTTATTTTTATTTTTTGTTTTATTTTGTTTGTTTGCCTTTTGCCGTTTGTTTTTTTATCTATTCTACATATTTATATATTTTATCTTTTTTTAACCATTTTATGTTATTTTATTTATTTGATCTATTTTACCTATTTTATCTATTTTACCTATTTTATCTATTTTATCTATTTTATTTATTTTATCTATTTTATCTATTTTATCTATTTTATCTATTTTGTCTATTTTATCTATTTTATCTATTTTATTTATTTTGTCTATTTTATCTATTTTACCTGGTTTTGTATTTAATTTTTATCTTTTTTTACCTATTTTTTTTTTTTATCTATTCTACCTATTTTATTTATTTTGTCTAATTTGTCTATTTTATTTATTTTACCTGTTTTATCTTTTCTATATATTTTATCTTTTTATCTATTTTATTAATTTTATTACTTCTGTCATTTTATCTATTTTATCTACTTTGTTTATTTATCTGTTTTATTTGTTTTGTACATTTGGTTTGTTTAATTTATTTAATTTATTCAAATTATTTTATTTAGTTAATATTTATTAAATTTATTTTAATGTTTTTTTTTATTTATCTTGTTTGTTTACCTTATTAGCCTATCGCAAATTGTAGATATGCCTTAAGGAAACATCATGATATCAGTCGATCTATATAATCTGAAGGAAAAAAAAAAAGATAATTAGTACTATTTTTTGTATGGTTCCTTTTCCTTTTCTAGTTCTGTTTTTGTAACATTACACTTTATAGCAATTATCATTATTATTACTACTATTAATACTATAGTTTTAAGTTATTAATTATAATTAATACATTTGTTATTTATTTATTTTTGTTGTTGTAATAAGCACGTTCAAATGTGTAAACATTTTAGTGCAAATAGCATATTTATTGCATTTGTAAAAATTGTAAATTATTATTTGTTTTTTGAGCAATAAATATTATTATTATTATTATTATTATTATTATTATTATTATTATTATTATTATTATTATTATTATTTATATCAAGTTAAAGGTAAGTTATTAAACAGTTAGTTTATTAATATTTTAATACATTTTTAGCAGAATTTATTCTTAAATTTGCATGGCGATAACTGGGATGCTAATATGCTTCTCTTTCTAGCTATAGCCACAGAATTGGATAAAACTGGAACCTAAGTAGTACCAGTTATATCCAATGTCAAAAAATATCAATATGTCAAAATTACTGTACAAATAATAAAGATTTTAGCGAAAACTACCTTTAAATAAATAATACGTTTAAGTTAAAAAAGGAGGAGTATTATACAAAATATAGTCGAGAACGGGCCATCAAAATGACTCAAATGATTCAAGATTAAAGCTGAAAACTAAACATGTCACAATGTGAAATTGTCACATACATATAAATTTTTTGTAAAATTTATAGTGTCGAATATGGTATAAACTACCAGCTGGTTTAGATCCCAAAAAGCCTAAACAAATAAATAAAAAATAAATAAAATTAATAAATATTTATAATTATCCGATAATTATCCAAGAAAAGATGTATGTAAGAAAAAATGTAATAAAAACCGAAATAATTTTAAATATTGATTAAGAAGTATATATTTTTAAAAAACTATAAATTTTAAATGTTCTAAAACAAAAATATAAATAATTTATTTTTAAAATATTTTTAGTTTTTTTTTAATGGTGGCTATATCTGGTGAATTTTTATGGCTAAAACCGGTGCTTGGGTGGCTAAAACTAGAGAATTAGTATTATTTTGTTTGTTTTTTTATTTTATAACATATCAGCTGAAGTTATATTGTTTAAACTGTAACAGAGTGGTCACCCCGTATATATTGAGTATTTTTATTTTATTATTATTCTGAGTGATAAACTTATTGTTCTAAACAGGAAGTTTGCTTTTGCAGATGTTTATCTTATATTTGGTACTCTTAGATTTTACGTCATTGTGGCGTTTATATAAAAAGGATGTACATTTTTATTAGACTAATTAATTGGTAAATTCGGTTTCCTTAATTAATAAATATGGGAATATCTTTAATGATGTTGTTTTAGATACTGGCAATAGTTAGGGATTGTTTGTAAAAATGGTTTTTTCTACTTCGAAGCAATGTCATGAAAATCAATATCAATTAATAAGTAGAAGTAGTTTTTTTAATCATTTCTCTTAATTAAATTTAAATTCATTTTTAGTAATTTAAAGTAATTCTTCATTAAATATTTTTCAGTAATTGAACT
>CAUEHQ010000657.1:0-21550 GCA_958510825.1 Brachypterus glaber | reverse complement strand
TATACAAATTTACGAGTCCTCCATTTTGATCGGAAGTTAGGTCAGAAATCAGCCGGGAAATTTAAATTAGTGGGTAAAATGTAAATAAATAAACGACATAACCTTACTTTTTAATGTTTTCTTATGTTTTATTAAAAAAAATCAAACTTACCTAAAAAATATGATACTGCTGTCTGCAAGTAGCAGTCGTTTTATGTTTCTACAACTTTTTATAAAACACATCATTGCAAAGACTTTACTAGTTCTTTGAAAAAGCACTATAAAATATACAAAAAACAAAGAAAGACTTTAAAAGTTCAAAAACGTTATTATATAGTCTATAATAAAATAAAATGTTCACCCTTCTAGCACGCGTAGAAAAAATAACAGAAAAACCTCGAAAACAAACTCAAAACATACATAAATTAGGTTATGTTAACCTGTTGCAATGAATATGTTAGAGGTGTGTGCGAAGAATTATATTTTTATATTTAATTTACTGGTAAAAATAAATAAATATCTGTGTAGTATAACATATTGATTTAGTTTTTACATATATAACAAACTGTTGCAACAAAACAACGACAAAAAAAAACTTTTACTGACTACTGAAGTGAAATGAAAAGACACATCTCTAACAAAGAAAATATTCCTATCTAACGCAACACAGTGTTACCAACATAAAATATATATATTATAATTATATTTTAACCCTTTTTAATGGTGTGATGATCACTCTCTCTCGGTTAACCCAGCCAAGACTGAGATGGTCCTGTTCACTAAGAAAAGGAAACTGGGAAACCTCAAAGTCCCATTTCTTTTCGGAAAACAACTCAGCTTTTCTAAAGAAGTAAAGTATCTGGGAATTCTTCTTGACAGCAAACTGTGTTGGGGACCACACCTTAAGCAAAAAACAGAAAAAGCATGCATAGCTTTTTGGCAGTGTCGTAGAGCACTGGGCAGATCTTGGGGTTTGTCTCCCAGGATCACCCTTTGGCTGTACACCGCTGTCATAAGGCCTATGCTAACATATGGCTCAGTTGTATGGTGGCCCAGAACCCAACTGACTACAGCAAGAACGCAACTAAATCATATTCAAAGACTAGCTCTTATGAGTATAACCGGTGCAATGCGATCAACTCCAACTGCAGCTTTAGAGACTCTGCTTTGTATTCCTCCCCTTAATATTTTTGTTGAGGGTGAGGCCGCAAAGACAGCCCTTAGGCTGAAAGCAAATAGTACGTGGAATGCAAGAGGAACGCGTACTGGACATGAGTCTATTCTTGAACGGTTTGTGTCACAAGCTCCCATTCTTGAATCTCAGACCGATCTAGTTGCTCCGAGGTATATCTTTAATAGATCATACCAAGCTTATGCTTCCACTAAAGAAGAAACTGACAGCGTACCTGACATTGTCATGTACACTGATGGTTCAAAGACAACTGAAGGATCAGGTGCAGGAGTTTTCTGCCCAGATCTAGAGTTAGAAATAAGCATTTCCCTTGGCAAGCATGCCTCGGTCTTTCAGGCAGAGGTAATAGGCATAACAAATGCTGCGAGAGCTATTTCTGAAAGGGAAATCAGTAATAGAAGAATAACTATTCTTACGGATAGCAAAGCTTCCATACTAGCAGTCAAGTCTTTCAAAATTACTTCAAAGCTAGTTTTGGAATGTCACCAATCCCTGGAGGAAGCGGCAGTTTCTAATACTGTTACACTCTCATGGGTAAAGGGGCATAATGGAAATGTAGGCAATGAAGAAGCTGATAGATTGGCACGAGCAGGCTCAGGCTCTGTACCTATTGGTCCAGAGCCCATAATCCCTGTATCTGTCGCTTTTAAAACAGCTCTCATTAATCAAGAAACCCATATAAAACACACCCGTAATTGGATTACGAGAAACGACTGTAAACATGCAAGAGCAGCCCTTCCCACTCCGTGTTAAAAGACAGCACGCTTTTGTATGCAACTAAAAAGGGATAACCTAAGACAGTTTGCAAGCATCGTAACAGGTCACTGCAAACTAAATAAGCATCTTAACATCATGGGGAAGCCAGTCGACCCCATCTGTAGAGGATGCTACATGGAAGAGGAAATAATGGAACATGTGTTATGTCACTGTCCAGCGTTAGCCTTAATAAGAGGGTCCATGCTAGACGAGTACTGGCTCGACATGGCCGGTATAAGCAGCATCACTCCCAGACATCTTCTTAGATATATTCAAAGAATTGGATGGCTGAGAGGTTAAATTAAATGCTGCGACCAAAGGGAGGTAGTACAATGGGCCCAGCTAAGTGGCCTAAGTGCGTGTAGATATCTACCCTCCACCCTAATAACCATAACCATAACCCTTTTTAATTAATTTATAAAAAAACTAACTTTTTCTATTTTGCGACTCTTATTAGCTCATAATCACACGCATTTTGCGTGTTCTTATAGGCCCATAAGAGGTCTCTACTTTTTTTCTGTTGGGTTGGCAACATACAAAAGCCTGTCTTTTGACGTTTTGCGTGCAAATGTCAATGTCGATTTAAAGTTTAATTTTTTACAAAATTTTGTGTTTGGGTTATTTTTTACCGTGTTAAAATTGTGGACTGGTTAATTGCAGTGAAAAAAGAAGAGATGACTGTAAAATATATCAAAATATCATTTGTTCTTAGAATTTTAAACATAGTGTAAACTGTAATGCCAACCCAAAACAAAAATCCCTAAATCAGTCATCAATTTAAATGTAAGTTTTTTAAATTTTAGAGCAAAATAGAAAAAATTGTATAAAGCACTCGTTTCTTAACACGTTTTTAGAGCACTAGTACTTTAGAAAACTCGCCGCAAGGGGCTCGTTTTCTAAACTTGTACTCGTGCGCTAAAAACGTATGTTATGAAACTAGTACTTTAATATACTATTTTTTCATGCCATGACGTAAAGTTAGTGCTTATTTTGGAGCACTGTGATAATATCTTCCCACCTTAAAGGACATACGCATTTACAACAAAGTTAACGTTTTTAGTAAAAAAAAAGTTAAAGAAAAATTGTAATTCTTTTAACACTTTAACTGCCGTGTGCGTCTTTTAGATGCACAGGGGCCCTCACTGTGCGCCGTGTGCGTCGATTTGCGGCTCAAGTAAGGATACATTAAAACATTGTGTAGCTTTTATATGCACGCGTATATAATATATTATTAATTTCTATATATAGAGCCTTGGCGTAATACTTCATATTCCTGTAATGGCTGACAATTTTACTTTTGTTTGGATTGGGTATTTTTTTATAATATAATTTTATTCATATTACATTATTTAGTGGCTATTCAACTTGTTTTGCCATAAAACATTAATAAATTGACAAACAAGCTTTTTGGCGAAAAAACAATTACTCGGCCGAAATGGCAAAATTTCATAAAAATCGCGCGGCAGTTAAAGTGGTTAAATTTGGGATTTAAAAATTCTGTTATGTGCAAAAAAATGCTTGTGTAGAGCTCTAGCTCAAAAACAGAGTAGAGAACTTTTGTTTGGTTAGTCAATTGAAGATAATTAGGTCTATATTTCATTTTCATATATTTGTTAATAACCCAAAAATCATCTGATCTGTCTACCGTGGATATATATATATTTTTTTAAATATATATTTTTATTAATACAGACTTTTGTATAAAATCTATGTTTTATGTCTTACCGGTACGAAGCTATGAATTTTTGAATTTTTATCGAAAATTCAAAAAGGAAAATTTTGAAGGGTCTTATTTTCAAAAATTTTCAAAATTTTAAAAAATCCTTTAAACTGCATTATATTGGGGTACAGTACTACAACATATCCAAAATTAAAAAAAAAAATCTAAAAAAAAGTCGTAACCACTGATCGATTTGAAATGGAATTAACCTATTACTACAAATTACAATACTACAGAAGCAAACTTTAAAGATGATGTTGGTATTTTTCCATTATTTTAAAGGATGACAAATACAAAAATCATAAAATAAACCCAGGCACAAGATTTTTTGTTGTTGACTTGTGTGCTTCAAAATGTTTAGTTTTGGAGTTATGGGCAGTAGTCGGCGTAAACTCAGTTATGACTCATCAACGTTGAAAATAAACACAGAAACATAGGCTTACGGTAACGATAATTTTGCCGAGGGAAATTTTTATAAAGGTCACTAAAAATCGAAACATTTGATGACTTGTTTGTTACACACAACAATATTGACTATTTATATTAACTATACATATGCATATATATCGGTGTTTTTCAAAGAAAAAACCGACATTCGATTTTTATCTTTTAAGAATACGAAAGTCTTTAATTTTTATTTATCGATAACTTTTTTCCCACCTTACTCGTTTAAATGGAATCATTAAAAAAATCAAGACAAAAAGAAATAAAAATGTAAATATTTAAAATCTCGCGTCAACGCTAGAGTCGACGCGACGCCTATTCGAGTACTGGAAATTCGCCGAGTACTGGGCACTTGCCCGGTAAAACGCACAGCACTGGAGGTCGATACAATACAATTAATTTGAAGCAAAACCTTCTGTTCCCAGAACCATTATATTGAAAACCCCATCAACTGACGATAATCGTCTATGAAACGGTGTTCGATCTAATTAGTCACTTTTGTTAATTATTTACAGCTTTCATTTACCATTTCAGTCGTTTACTTCGATGGTATATAATTTTATTTGTGTATACAGGGTAATCCTGAAATAAACTACAAATAGTTATCTGTATTGTCAATGATTATTTTTTAACGTTTTTATCAAGCAATCATTTAACAACATTCCTGATCATGTGTTTATTTTTGTCCAATCGTATTACAGTTATATCGGGAATTTTCTACTGTAGAAAATTCTAGTGAGAATCGCTGTAGTATTTTGTTTTTTATTATTTCTCTTTTACAACCAAAATTTCATACCTAAAACTAATTAATAATTAAATATTTATAATTATTGATATTACTTTATTATTTACCAAAAAATACCACAAAATATTCTTTTTAAAAAATGTAAAGACAGTTTTTCTAGGTTGACTTTTTAATATGAACAAGTCTAGCACAGTACCGCGCTACTCAGTACCTAAGTGACTGAACTATTGACAGAACCGTAATTTTCAATTAAAAAATGGACAAAAACGTTTTTTTTTTATATTATTAGTTTAACAATTAACAATTTAAATAAATTAACCACTAGAATATGCCTGTAAAAATATTAAGATAAGTATTGAACCAATTTATATCATTTTGCGATGAAAAAAATGTAAAAGTTTATTTGACATATTATAAATCGTTATAAAATAATCTTCTGAATTACACACGATTCTTCGAATTGACGGGAAAAATCACAGTTTTCATTCTAATTTGCTGCCAATGGAGATAATTACTCCAGGGGCATAACCAAAAGCGCCCGGTCGTAATTATTTCCAGACATCAAATTTTTATGGAAAGTGAACTTTTCCCACATAATTCTTAGCCTCTTGTGTAATTATATATGATAATTTATCATATATGTAAGGTAATAAAATAATTTTATTGACAACCATTTAGTAACTGGCTTATTACAAAAAGTTGGAAAATTATTTATTATTAACCGCAACTTCCTAAAAAGAAAGAGAAACACCTCATTTTACTCCCTTGGTCGGAAAGGCTCTTGTAAGTAATTTCACGTATGTCACTTATCAAAAAAAAATTGAATTTATTGAGTTTTATGACAAAACAGTTTTAAATACATTTTTTTATTTATTCATTTATTCATGATTTATTTTTATAAAATAACATCCCATATAAATTTAAGTTGTAATTTTTTGGCATAAAAAATAAACAATGACTACTTCCAGCCCTATATATTATATTACTATAGTGGGGTTTATTTAAATTTAATTTAGTTAATAAGAAAAATGCACTACAGTATAAGGTACCTAAGTTGATATAACAAATAACAAAAAATAGTTTTAAATTAATATAAATTCAAGAATTTTAATTACCTTGCTAGCCATTATTTGTTGACTTCAGTGTATTTCTTTGGTTACTAGGCACCAAAGAAATACACTGGTGTCTACTATAATCAAAATTGTCAATATGCTTAATCTAGTGTATACCTTTACATATTCTTATTTTCTTCGTATTTTACACCGAAAACTATGAGTAAATAGCTTATTTATTAATTCCAAAATGTAAACATCAGCTGTGAGAAAATATAAAACGAAAAACAGGTGCTGCCATCTATCGCTAAACTAACGAAGTAACGTATTGAGGTATTAAAAAGCATTTAAATTTATTAATTTATATTAAATAAATGTTTTAAGATGGTTAATTAAGAAAAAAAAGTTTATTTTATGGTATGGTTGTCAATAAAATAGTATACAAACCTCGGTTTAACATTTCATTTGTCCTTCGGGAATTATCAAACCTTGGTGCTACCCTACGCTACGCTCCTCGGGTTGCTAAATTTCCCTCAGGAAAACTATTATATTATTATTAGACTAATTCTAATTCTAATTAGTATATTAACTTATAATTTATTTACGCGCGCGCAGGTAATTTAAATATATTTTGTAAAATTAAATGCTAAAAATAAATCGACCACGTAAAAGGCTTCAGATATCTAGAGTCAACATAACCAAAATTTATAATTTTTATTTACTTAGTTTGTTTTTATTATGTTTTGATGTAAAAAAAGAGAATTGATAAAGCTCTTTCTAAAAACACTTTTGTATTCCTGTAGAAACAAAATTTGCTTATAAAATCACCTTTATTCCAATAATTTAGAGGAATAAACCATTGTTTTGTTCTCGTTAATGGCACGTCAACGTTTAGCGGTTGTGTAAATTGGGCCTAGTCATTTCGCTTACGACGCATGCGTATCTTACGTTGCTATGGTAATTTCGAGATTGTTTACAAGCGGGAAGGTTTAAAATAACTATACCTTAAAAAAAACTTTAATAGTAAGTGGCAGTTTATTGTACAATTGTGCTCCAATGTAAAAAATGCTATTTTCATATAGTGTAAGACGGTGAAGAGGATATTACAGTGTATTACCACCATGTCTAGTTTCATAGTCATGATTTTCGTTTAGGAGAATAAATTGGTCTAAGTTCGTTTTGGCATATTTTAGGACTTGGAAAATATATAGTGATGGAAACGTTAATATTTTTTCCTCAATAAAACTGTCACTACATGAACAATAAACAGGGAGCTCGTATTTTTTGTTGGATAAAATTCATTAATCGTTCCTAAAAATAGTTCTTTTGATTTTTACCATTCTCTAGAGTAGTCTGTAACATCAAACTCAGTTTTCCGATTTTTCTCAATTTCGTGAACTGTAAAAACAAATCTAGTTGCGAGCAAATAGAAATTGATCGCATATTGGAAAATGTGGGTGTGTTTGATTTTCGTACTTCGAGACTTCTATTAGGATGCTTTTAATTGCAAATTCTTTCATTAGGCAGAATTAGTTAGAACTTGAGGCATTTTTTACATTTTTAACAAACTTCTGAAAAGAGAAGGTTATCAACTCGACGTGTATTTGTTTCCATTTGATAAAAACCATCTATTTAAGCCTTATAAGCCTTAGTACAGTGTGTCCCCGGATCAACTTGACAATACCACAAAATGACCCTTTTTTTTCGAATTAAGAAAAGCTTTTTTGGGATTTTGCCCTGCTTGCTTAACAATTAATTTTTCTCAAAATAAAATTTTGAAAAATTGTAGGTGGCGCCAGATATCAGTGAAAGAGTAAAAATTTTTCAGGTAAAGTTACCTTTCCGTAAAAGATACAACAAAAAGTTATTTAAAAAATATATTTATAATTAAAAATAAGAGCCGCATGCCAAAATTTAATACTTTTACTTCATAAAATTTTTTTATTTAAAAAAATTCAAACACTGGAAACTTGACAGTAGTGAAATACTATATGTTACGTACTACTGCATAGATAAGATCAAACTACCTGAGTGTCAGACACTGAAATTTTTTAACAATTTATTATTTAAATGTTACTTTAATTTTAAGTACCTATTTATTATTTTTTAAACAGTAAACAATACAAAAGGTAATTCTAGTAATTCGTATATTTTTATTAATTTATTGAAATTCTACATATCCACCGCCATTTTCCGCACATTTCTCTATTCTTCTTTTAAATTCTTTATAAACATTTTGTATTTCCTCCCTTCCAATATTTCTTATCTCTTCTCTTATAGCTTCTTTAAGCATATTTAAATTATTTCCAAAGTTTCTTTTATAAACGTTTTGTTTCAATTTTCCCCAAAAATAAAAATCCATTGGTGTAATGTCCGGGGATCGTGCTGGCCACAAGATGGGCCCGTTTCCACCTATCCACTTTTGACCAAAAGTTTCATTACACCATTGTGTAACCATTTCGGAAGTGTGGACCGGACACCCATCTTGCTGAAAATAAAAATTTCTCCAAAAATTTAAATTAACGTCTTCCATTTCTGCCAAAAACTATTGCTGAAGCATGTTTAAATATATAAATCTGTTAAGTTTAGTGTCAAAAAAATATGGTCCAATAATTCTTTCGTAACTTATAGCGCACCAAACATTAACTTTTTTATAATATTGATTATCTCTACTAATAACAAAATTAGGATTATCCCTGCTCCAATACCTACAACTAACAACACCATTTGTAGTAAATGTTGATTCATCCGAAAATACTATAAGATTATGAAAATTTCTGTTTTCTAATATTCTTTCACCAATAGTTAAACAAAAAAGTAGCCTTCTTCCCTCATCCCCATCTTTAAGTTTATGCCTAAATTGAATTTTATAAGGTTTTATTTCATTTTCTTTGGACTTTTCTTTTCATTTTCATTGGAGGTGGCTTTTACTTATACCCAACTCAGAAGATCTTTTTCTTAGAGCCATTTTGGCATTTTCCTCTACAGACTGCAGGGCAATTATTGTGGCGGCATCGTCCTCGTCTAGTTTCTTTTTCTTTTTTTTAATATCATTGATACTACCAGTTTCAGTAAATTTTTTTAATACATTGTGGATACTTTGTCTAGATATTTCAATGCCAAATTGTTCAATAAATGAATCTCTTACATATTGTAAGAAAACTTGACCTAAACCATAGCACTGAACAATGAAAATTTTTTGTTCTTTTGTAAGCATTTTTAATCTTATTTTTCTCTTAACTATGTTTTTAATTAAACAATAATGTCAAACTTTGACAAAAACAATTAGTACGTATATATAGTACTTGACTATAGCGAAGTTTTCAGTGATACATTTTTTTTAATAAAAAAAATTATTATGAGTTAAAATTACAACAATTTGACATGCGGCTCCTATTTTTGATTATAAACCTATTTTTTAAATAACTTTTTTTTATATCTGTTACGGAAAGGTAAGTTTACCTGAAAACTTTTTACTCTTTCACTGATATCTGGCGCCACCTATAATTTTTCAAAATTTTATTTTGACAAAAATTAGTTTTTAAGCAAACAGGGCAAAGTCCCAAAGTAGTTTTTCTTAATTCAAAAAAAAATGGTCATTTTGTGGTATTGTCAAGTCCATCCGGGGACACACTGTATATTAAAATATTAGTTTCATCATAAATAATATATTGAATTAAACTCTGGACACCTAAAAAATTGACATTTTTTAAATTCTAATATTTCGAAAACTAATTAATGAATTTGACTGATTCTTTTTTGTTTTGAAGCTTAAACATTCTCTAATTTTGTTTGTTTTAAGAATGATTAATTTTTTTTCGTACTAACAGCAACAAATAATGTACAACTATGTTTCTTACCCCATCTTCTAGGACTTGCATGGTACGCCACTTCAACTGTTTATCAAATTATTAAAGTCTTTCTTATTGCCACAGTTTTAATGAAAATTTTTTTTTTTATTTTTTTACTTTTTTCCTTCTGGTTTAGAAAATTTTAGGATTTTCCTGAAAGTTATCATTTTTGCAGTCAACTCAAAAAGTACTAAATCAGGAGAGTTTTTTATTTGAAGCTCATGTCTTTTACTTCTTCTTCTACAGTTTCTTCATCCCGGGGCAACTTTTTATTGCCGTCTGACGGAGGCTTAACGGTGATTTCGCAGAACTGCCGCCGGACGGAGTGACCCTATTTTTTCTTCTACTCAAGTTTTTCAAACCCAATTTATGTTTTTGATAAACCTGATTAGAAGAAAAACGTAACTCGGTTAAGCTTCAAATTTAAAGCACAGCATCAATCAAATTCATGTAGTACCTTTTAAGTTAACTGAAAAAAAATTACAACTTCCAGGAAAATCCTGATATCTCTTAAACCAGAAATAAAAATGTAAAACAATAAAAAAGAAAATATTGATTAAAACTGCGGCAATAAGAAAAACTTTAATAATTTGATAAACAGTTGCAGTGGCGTACCATGCAAGTCCTAGAGGATGGGGTAAGAAACATAGTTGTACATTATTTTTTGCTGTTAATACGAAAATAAAAAATAATAATCATTCTTAAAACAAACAAATGTAGAGAATGTTTAAGCTTTAAAACAAAAAAAGAATCTAAATTTTGGGATTTTTGACAGTACACTGTGTTGAATTAATAAAACAACTTGAATTCGTAGACAGTGTATAATATTAAAAAATCTTCGCCTAGGCGAAGATTTTTTAATATTATACACTGTCTACGAATTCAAGTTGTTTTATTAAAAAAAGAATCAGTCAAATCCATTAATTAGTTTTCGATATTTTAATTTAAAAAATCTCAATTTTTTAGTTGTCCGGAATTTAATGTGCGGCAGTGTATAATAGTATATAATAATATAGAGTGCGGTCCAAAAGTCACTCCCCCCCCCCCTCTTAACTTTTTGAGATATCGACTTCAAATTTAGAACTCTTAAATAAGACAACTTAAACTATCTTTTAGCATATATTTAATGCTTTCAGCTTTTAAAATATGGGCAGGGGCATGGGGGAGTTTTTTTAATGGAAAGGGGGTCATTGTTTTAAAGCAAATTAAATTTTCTATTGGACTATATATTTTTAATTTTTTAAACATTTTTTTTTTAAGTTTTGATTATTTAATTTTTATTTATAGGGGAACGTTCAAGTATTACGTAACGCTCCTAGGGGGGGTTGGGGTTATTTTGGAGAGTTACGCCCATGTTAATGGTATAGAAATATAGCGTTACAGGGAGGGGGTGGGGTCCAAAATGATCAAAATTTGCGTTACGTTACGTTCCTTAGGGTGCAATTTAACAAAAAAATGAGTTATGGCTGTTTTAAATTTGTTAGATTGGAACTGCTTTCTGAGACACCCTGTATAAATTTTTGGGTTCTATTTCGGCTTATGATAATTCGGGTATTATTGAGTAAACTGCAAAACAACTTTTCTCCAATTTAAAAAATAAAGTAGAAATTATTTTTCTTGCTTGAATTTGCTAATTTTTCGCTAAAAACTTGATTAACTCAAAAACTAATAAAGTGTTATTCATCAAAATAAAGAATATTTAATGAGAATTTTAAAAATTAAAAAATATATAGGGTGTTCCATTTAAAAAATCAAAGTTAAGTGCCGCTTCCGGTACAACCGGAAGTGCACAAACCTTTAATAGATCACTTTCGTGAATAACCCTGTATAAGATACCTACTGATATATGCTTTTCTGTAAATGATGGTTATAGAAATTCTAAAACTTAATCAACAATAAATTCCAAGTTATAATTTGCGTATTTTGGCTGAATATTCAGAATACGAATTTAAGCTCAAGATCACGTATATCTATTCCATCATTTTGACACCTCCTCAATAAAGCTCCACCAGGGCGAGTCCATAGTTACGGTTTTCGACACTCTGTTTTTTATTGTTTTTTTTTATTAGTTTTCATATTAAACATTAAATTACATAATTAACCCCCCGACAAAAAGCTCGGAACGCCCCTGTGTATTTGTCCGAGCCCTATGCCGTCGCCAAACTCTGGAGGTCGATTCAGGCATAATTATCACTATCTTCACTAAACTAAATTAATAAATTAAGAAAATTGAAAAACATAACCTCAAATTTTATAATAAATTTTCCGTGGAATGCAACAATTAAGATAAAAGGTAAAATAATGATAGAATCTTAAAATACACCATAGAAAAGAAATAATTTCTGCAATACACAAACTTTAGTGCAAAAATTTTATAAGCAATCGTTATCCAAGTATCAAAATAAAAATAAAGATGGCTACATCTCTGTATTTTAAAATTCGTACATTTTCAGCTTTAAGGAAAAACACAGTAGTTACATAAGAAAATAAAAGGTACTTTTGGAGATAAGTAGGTTTTAAAACATGATTTTTAGACCCATCAACTGCAAATATAGTAATAATCGTCCTACGCAATAGATATTTATTTTTTTACTTATTCAGTCGTATTAACACATGCTTATTATCTATTTGGCAGTTACCTTATTGTTGCATACCACGGAAAATTTATTATAGAATTTTAGGTTATGTTTCTTAATTTTCTTAATTTAGTTTAATAAAATTAGTGATAACTATGCCTGAATCGACCTTAGGTCCCGGTCATGAACTATGATCCGAAATATTCGTCCTCAAATTTAGAGAACCATGTAAAGATACTTTTATAAAAAATAAAATCCTTACATTTTCATGCATATATATCTTTAGGTGTCTGGTAGTGGTAAGAGAAAACATATCTTTATATACCAAAAATTCAGATATACATTGTAAGTTTCCGTTGAGACACCCACAAACCTACGCGTTTCAAACTTAAAAGACAGCACGTTTATCACTAAGATGTATTTCGGCACGACCCCTTCTACAAGATATTGTCTTTTTAATTATTTTAAATTACTTTCTTATTAAGGTGGACTAAAATTCAACGGTGTATTAATTTTATTTTATTATATTTTAGGTCTTTTGCTTTTAGTTACTTTTATAGAATGCTCTAAATACACAGGAGCACAATTTTTTTGATCGTTTCTGGGAAGATAGCAGCTATTTTTAGCTAATTTTTTAAGATACAGTGCACAGTGATTGAAAATAAAATGAACGTTTTTCTTTGCCAACCGTCTATAAATAATTATTTATTTTATTTATTTATTTTATAATAATTTAGGTTGAATAATAGCTGTTATTTCCCCTGAAGCTTTAAAAAAATCTGTTCTCCTGTGTTATATAATTAAATTCGCATTATGCTGTTTTACACTGTTTCCGTTTGTTCACAATGCAGCGTTGCCACTATTTTCCCTGAATGAAATAACATTAAAGAAAATAGACTTTTATTTACTCAGTTTTAATTCATTTCACCAATCAAATTTCAGCCTTTAGTTAATTCACCAATCATAGAAATTTTAAATTTTGTATGTTTTTGACTAATGCATTCCTAAAAACTTAAACTTGATTGAAAAATTCCTTAAAATTTAAAATAAAACAGGGTAAGTTCACACTTATACACCAATATATATTTTTTAGGTTTGGTGCGACATTCAACGTATCTTTTTTTAATTTTTAGACAGTACCTACTTTTCAAGCAATTAAGCAATCTGACCTCAGTTTAAAAAACCTTTTTTTTATTTAGGCAAAATCTGTCAGTAAATATTGCAAGTCACATAGATATGGCCAAGTAGATATTTGGTTAGGAAAAACTAATTACATTTCACTTCTTCTCCAAACGGATCGCTGAAAATTATGGTAAAGTGGTATTAACGACATCTCGTGACGGCAGCACAAATCAGTTTAAAGTAGGCAAAAATTTGTCCTACTATACCGACCCAACCCTTCTTGTCATTACGATTTTTTGTGTGGCAAGCAATCACGCCATTTTTTAATTTGCATATGTTTGTAGGCTTTTTATCAATTATTTCCTGGTGTTTTTTGTATAAATTACCTCAATAGTGCTTTCTAGTCAGTTTTGAATATGGGGAAGCACAAAACTTCGAAGAAGAGGAAGGATAAAAAGGAAAAAAGGAGAAAGCGTCACTTGACATCGTCATCATCCAGTTCGTCGTCTGGGTCCCGGAGCCGGTCTCCGAGCCACCCCGTTCATAAAAGATCGAGATCCTCGGAGAGGTCTCGATCTAGGCGTCCACTGGAAGATTCAACAAACAGGCAGAGATCTCGCAGTCCAAGACAGAGGTCTTTGTCCAGGTGGAGTGATAGGAACCATCGAGACAGATTCTCGACAAATAGTAGTTCCAGGAACGCTCGAGACAGGTTCTCGACAAATGGTAGCCCCAGGGACGCTCGAGACAGGTTCTCGATACATGGTAGCCCCAGGGACGCTCGAGACAGGTTCTCGATACATGGTAGTCCCAGGGACGCTCGAGACAGGTTCTCGGCCAATGAAAGTCCTATTACACAGCCCCAGGTGGGTGTGATTCAATCTCCTCAAGGCAGTCAGGTGCTGCGGCAGGTAAATTCTTTAGATACTATCCAGGTTGAGAACAGGGCAGTGGAACCCTTGAAGGAAAATTTATTAAAAGCTCTGGGAGAAGAGGATCAACAAGGGAAAGTAAATGAGTTGATTTTACATTGCGTTGTTGTGCAAAGGTGGGCACATTATATCAAAAGGTATGGGGGAAGAGTTTAAGGCTCTTTACACAGAATATAATATCCCTGATAATCTTCCGTCTCTACGGGGCCCTAAATTAAATGAAACAGTGGGTACAGCTGTCCCTTTTTACGTTAAATCTAGAGACGAACACTTGAAAAATACACAATCAAATTTGGGCTCCAGCCTCACAGCCATTGGCAAGGCCATAAATGTGTTATTAAATGACTCATGCATAAATGATGAAAAAAGCAGGGAGGAAATTTTAGCTCACATCAGCAGTGCTGGACGTTTAATAGCAAATATTCATTATGATTTATCCATATCTCGTAGAGCTGCTATGACACCACATCTCTCCGTTCAAGTAAAAATTCTATCGAAGGACCTACCAGTAGGGGAACTTTTGTTCGGAGAAGACTTAGGGGACAAAATAAAGGCGGCAAAAGCCGCAGAAAAAGAGAGCCTTGCCATTAAGGCCTCAACTTTAAAACAAAAGACTTTTGCCCCAAAACCTCCTTTTAAGAATAACACACAAACAAACACACAAAGCTCTTCCTCAAGGGATTTTTTAAACTTGAAGTCCCCGTCAAACTTCCGGAGGGAGTTTCGACCAACAAGGGGCCAGTCCTCCAACAACAAGGTCGTGAAACGCTTCAAGCAGAACCCCCCGACGTTTCACCGTCGACAGTAGGGACTACTAACCTTAACCAGGTAAATATTGCTGGCAGGTTAACTTTATTCCTTGACGAATGGAAATCTATTACTACTAATGCCACAGTTTTGGGCTATATTAAAGGCTACAAAATTCCTTTTACAGAAATTCCCAAGAGCTTGGGGATTCCAAAAAATTTAAAGCTCTCTGCGCAGTAGCTGGATGCAACAAATCTAGAGATTCAGAAATTAATTTTTATGGGTGTTATCTCTAAATGTAAACCTCTTAATGGCCAATTTTTATCAAAATTTTTTCTTGTTAAAAAACCTAATGGCGATTTTAGGTTTATACTTAACCTCAAAAATTTAAACAAGTTTGTAAATTCAGTACACTTTAAAATGGAAGACTACAGGATTGCAACGCGTTTAATTAAAAAAGGTTACTTTATGACAAAAATTGACTTAAAAGATGCTTATTACCTGGTCTCTGTAGACCCCTCCCACAGAAAATATTTAAGATTTATTTTCAATGGGGTTTTGTACGAGTTTAATACCTTGGTTTTTGGACTTTCCTCCAGCCCCTATGTTTTCACTAAGCTACTTAAACCAATTGTGGAATATTTTCGTAATATGGGTATTTTTTGTGTAATTTACATAGACGATTTTCTTATAATTGCAGATTCTTTTTCTCAGTGCATGTTTTTTACAAATTTTATGGTCTCCTTTTTAGAAAAATTGGGGTTTATTATTAATCAGGACAAAAGTGTCCTCACTCCGAGTCAAAAATGTTTGTTTTTGGGTTTTATTTTTGACTCGGTAGACATGACCATCGAATTGACCAAAGAAAAAAGGTTTACAATCCTAAGGGCCATACAGAGAATAAAATCTCTTAAAGAATGCAAGATTCGTTTTTTTGCAGAGTTTATTGGCCTTTTAATTTCAGCTTGTCCCGCCTTAAAATACGCTAAGCTATATACAAAAATATTTGAGAGGGAAAAATTTTTAGCTCTTAGTAAAAATAATCAAAATTATAACAGACGTATGAATATTAGGGAAGTTATAACAAACGATATTCTTTGGTGGGAAAAGAATATAATGATAGGCAAGAATAATATTATTCAAGATAGTTATGATCTCGAAATTTATACGGATAGTAGTTCCACAGGTTGGGGGGGTTACTATGAAGGGGAGTCATGTTACGGTTGGTGGGGCGTAGAAGATATAAATAAACATATCAATTTTTTAGAGTTAAAAGCGATTTTCTTTGTTATTAAATGTTTGACTAAGGAGGCTAAGAATCTTTCTATTTTACTAAGGGTAGACAACACCACTGCTATTTCATACATCAATCGAATGGGCAGTGTCCAACATAAGGAACTATCCAGTTTGACCAGAAACATATGGCAGTGGTGCGAGGAGAGAAACTTTTGGCTGCATGCGACGTACGTCAACTCCAAAGACAACAAGGCAGATTCCTGTAGCAGGGCTCTCAGACCAGAGACGGAACTGCAATTGACGAGAGAATGTTTTGTAAATATTTGTTCCAAATTTGGACAACCTGCAGTTGATTTATTTGCGTCCAAAGAAAATCATAAATGTGCTCAATATGTTTCTTGGATGAAAGATCCAGATTCGGTTGCTGTTGATGCATTTACGGTAGATTGGTCCAATTTAAACTTTTATGCATTTCCACCTTTTAATTTAGTCCTAAGAGTTCTAAATAAAATAATTGCGAATAAAGCGGAAGGTATTGTGGTATACCCAATGTGGCCAACTCAACCATGGTTTCCACTCATAAAGGACCTATTGATTTCCGATCCGTTAATTTTTAATTGCCTTAGTAACACAATAAATTTTTCTAGCAACCCGATAGTGACTACCCTGGCAGCCGCCAAGTTATCAGCAAGGCACTTATGAACAAACACCTACCTGAGGAAGCGGTCGAAACCACTCTAAGTTCCTTATCGGAAGGCACTCTAAAACAATACAACACTTCTTATATACGGTGGTGGAACTTCTGCAAAGTAAGGGGGTTGGACCCTTTCAACGCCAATGTTTCAAACGTCATCATTTTTCTTCAAGAAATTTTTAATTTGCAAAAACACGTTTATGGATCGTTCAATAGCCACAGGTCTGCCTTGGCCTTAATTTTACCGGGAGACATAGGCAAGGATCTTATGCTAAGGAGATTCATAAAAGGTATCGCTAAACTTAGGGCCCCAAAACCAAGATACAATGCTATTTGGGACACCAACATTGTGCTAAAATACCTGAAGAATTTTGATAACCAACTTTCCACAATTCCGGTGATTACAAGAAAACTGGTTACCTTACTAGTCCTGATAAAAGGCGAAAGGATACAGTCTCTACACCTTATAAAGGTAGAAAATATTATCTTTAACCCCAACGGTGCTCAAATCCTTATAGATGAAAGGATTAAGACTTCTGGAATTGGAAGGGAACAGCCATGCCTCCAGGTGCCGTTTAACAACAATAACGATGGCTTATGTGTAGCCACTCTTTTATTGGTTTATTTAGAAAGGACGGCCACCCTTAGAACTCAAGACCAGCAGTACCTGTTTTTAAACACTAGAAAGCCGTTTAACCGCGCTTCAAAGCAAACCCTGAGTAGGTGGGTTAGAGACACCCTTTGTAAAGCGGGTGTGGACACGAGAATCTTTGGCTCACATTCAACTAGACATGCTTCGACTTCAGCAGCTCTTAGAAAAGGCATCTCACTGTCCACTATTAAAAGAACAGCGGGATGGACAGAAAACTCGCCTACTTTAAACTGATTTGTGCTGCCGTCACGAGATGTCGTTACTACCACTTTACCATAATTTTCAGCGATCCGTTTGGAGAAGAAGTTCATGTAATTACGATCGAACTTCACAGGTAAGTTCGTTTGATCGATTAATTTTAAATAATTCTGCATATTTTGATTGAAAGTCAATACACTGCCCAGTAAAAGAGCTTTCCCATTTTACACCTCCGCGCGTAAAATGGATTTTTTTTATTATCAGATTCACTTTCAGCAACCATAAAAACCTTAATATATCAATTTTCACGAAAACTACCCTCTGCCCCTTTGGGGGTGAAGTTAGAATTTTGTTATAATCAGATTCCCTTTCAACAACCTCAAAAACCCCAATATACCAATTTTCACGAAAACTACCCCTCATCCCTCAGGGGGTGGATTTAGAATATTTTTATTATCAGATTCACTTTCAGCAACCTCAAAAACCCCAATACTCCAGTTTTCACGAAAACTACTCCCCACCCCTCAGGGGTGAAATTAGGAAAAAAAAATGTGATAATAAAAATCAATTTTACGCGCGGAGGTGAAAAATGGGAAAGCTCTTTTACTGAGCAGTGTTTTATTATCATATTTAGTTTCAGCAACCTTGAAAACCCCTATATACCAATTTTCACAAAATCACCTCCCACTCCCTGGGGGTAGGGGTAGAGTTAGATCATTTTTATTATCAGATTCACTTCCAGCAACCTCAAAAACGTCAATATACCAATTTTTACAAAAATCACCCCCCACCCCTAGAGGGGTGGGTTTCAAAAAATATATTTCAAGATTCATTTTTATCAACCTCAAAAACCCCTATCTATAAATTTTCACAAAAATTTGGAAAACATTTCAAAATATTTACCCCCTCACCCCCTCGGGGGGTGGAGTTAGAGAAATTTTATTATCAGATTCAATTTCAGCAACCCTATAAACCTCTATATAGCAATTTTAAATTTTTTCTAAAAAAATGTATTTTTCCCCATTTGCCCCCCTTGCCGCACGCCAATGTTCACCAAAAACAATCCCGAGCGAGAACTTTTGGTAACATACCTGTATGCCAAAATTAAAGTCTCTAGCTTAAAGCGTTCTTAAGTTATCATGCCCACAAGATTTCCCGGACAGACCGATCGACCGACATTTTTTTTTTACTTGAAATTGATTTATATCGACATAAAACGTCATAAAACACAAAAATTCGCAAAAAAAAAATTGAAAATTTTTGCACGAATACAAGGCTTTCCGAAATTTTGAAAATTTTCAAAATGGGAAAGCAATTTATGTTTTACATTCTAGGGACGTTTATTAATTCGCTTTTATAAATTCGCATCTGGTGGTCCTATACAGGGTGTATTTGAAATAGGGTCGGAAATTTTAACAGGTGATTCTACATGATAAAATATGACAAAAAGTTCCTATAAACATGTGTCTAAAAATGCGTCATAAGGGAGCTACGCCCCTTTGAAATTGGCCAAAAAAATCGGTTTTTATTTAATAACTCAGGAACCCTTTGAGATATATTAACGAGGTTTTGCACGTGAATTAATCCTAATAAGGCCCATCTTTATATGTCATTTTCACGTACTTATTTAAACCAGGGGTGTGCGAAACGGGGGGGCCTTATCAGTTTTTTGTCCCAAACTTTTTTCTGTGTATCTTTTTTGCAATTTTATTTTTGAAATATGATTCCTCAGGTCAAAATACATAAAAAAGGTACTCTTGTTGTAATACTGTAGGATTAACCGTTTTCGAGAAAAGTTCATTTGAAGGTGAAATTTCACGGTTCGAGGACGAAAAATTAAATACTAAAATGTCGAAAACCAAAATTTTAATGATGCAATGTTATTCTACAACAAAAACTAAGAAAAAAAGTTTCCATACATGTAGGTCGAAAAAACGCTTTTAAAGCTACCATAGCCCTTTAAAAATGGTGCATATTTAGGAGACCATAGCTCCATTAGGATTCATTTTTGGAAGTACCTGTATATGAGGTTTTTTTCTTAGTTTTTAATGTACATTCGCCCTGCATCATTAAAATTTTGGTTTTCAACATTTTAGTATTTAATTTTTCGTCCTCGAACCGTGGAATTTCACCTTCAAATGAATTTTTCTCGAAAACGGTTAATCCTACAGTATTACAACAAGAGTACCTTTTTTATGTATTTTGACCTGAAAAATCATATTTCAAAAATAAAATTGCAAAAAAGTTACACAGAAAAAAGTTTGGGACAAAAAACTGATAAGCCCCCCCCGTTTCGCACACCCCTGGTTGAAATAAGTTCACGAAAATAACACATAAAAATGGGCCTTGATAGAATTAGTTGACGTGCAAAACCTCATTGATATATCTCAAAGAGTTCCTTCGTTATTAAATAAAAACCGATTTTTTTAGCCACTTTCAAAGGGGCGTAGCTCCCTTATGACTCATTTTTAGACATATGTTTATAGGAACTTTTTGTAATATTTTATGATGTAGAATCATCTGTTAAAATTTCCGACCCTATTTCAAATACACCGTGTATAAATAGCATCACAATATTTTAATTTACTACCTATAATCTGCAGTAATAATTGCATACATGTATTTTTTTACCCTTTACTAAGATTTCTTGTATCTATCCCAACTTTTCAACGCACCCTTAATAAAGAACACTAAAGTTACTTACTCCGTAAATTGTTAACGACGTTGTTTGTCACTCTGTAGGAATAGAACCCGAATAAAACACGATGACCTTCTGGAAAATATTTTATTTTTAATTACACGCGAAAATTTACCTTATAGTTATTAGATTTGCATTAAGGTGGGCCAGTTTGTACAATGAATGTTAAAAGTTAAAAGATTCTTAATTTTACTTAATAATTATGACGTATAAATTTTTTCAATTTTTCCGAAATATTTTTGTTGTTTAGTTAGTTATTTAAACAATACCATAGTTTTTTTTATTCGATTGATTTTAAAAGCAACACTTTTTGTTCATGTTCTACGGGCGAAAAGTTGAACTTTGTGGCCCTAGGGCCAAGCAGTTTTTTCGCCCGCTAACTAAAACTTGTTATTTTTAAGCTTTTTATAAGAAGGTGATTTACCTTTACTGTAATATTTATAAAGAAATATGACCTTTTGGTCACTGTTGGTCTCAAACTATATGTTCTTTTTGACCAGATACGGTTATTATAATCATTTTATACAAAATAAAAATTCCTTCTACAACATAACCTCAAAATATATGTTAACCGATTAATCTATTCATCCACTAAAATAAATTACAAACACAACATTTCGATTGTAAAATCAGTTTCAATATTTATAATATTTATAGAATGGTTTCAGAATTATTAATATTTTCATAACAGACACATTTTAACTGAAATTAATCAAAACACCAACACAAGCTAATTTTAAAATGAAACCGCACGCAAAAGAAACGATTCAAATGTTTTTTTAATGGTTTGATTGGATAGCAATTTGCAAGAGAGTAAAAAAAATATTTGTTTCAATTTAAAATTAAGTATATTTTAATAACACAGGCTCACAAAAAAAAAATAAATCTGCGGAGCCAAAAAAGCGACCTACTACAATGTTATATTGTAGTATTGATCCAGCATTGTCGAAATCTGC
>CAUEHQ010000656.1:0-20685 GCA_958510825.1 Brachypterus glaber | reverse complement strand
CATAATTTTAAATCTTATAAAATTTTCTATTTTATCACTTATTTTGGGTTGAAAATGGAAATTTTTGTTACAAATTTTTTTAAAAAAATCAAATAATTTTTGAAAAATTGGTAACTAGGATGCTAATACGTAAATTTTACTTTTAAACTAATTTTAAATGATATACTTAAATAAAATTTTACAAAAAAATACTATTTTTAGCAAAGAATTATGGAAAAATAAAAACTTGAAAAAAATTAAAAAATTAAAAATATATGGTCAAATACAGAATTTTATTTGCTTTAAAATTATGTATAATACGACCCCACCTTCCATTAAAAAAATCCCCCCTCCTTATGCCCCCTGGCCACATTTTAAAAGCTAAAAATAATAAATATATGTTAAAATATAGCTTAAGGTCTTATTTATGTGTTTCAAATTAAAAGTCGATATCTCAATAGAAACCGTTTTCTCCGAGTTATGGGCCATAACTTATGACAATTTAAAACGCTACATTAATAACTCTTTTCTTTAAAAATGTGACCTTATTTAATTTATGACATTTAATATTAAAACATGTATCTTATCAACTAACAAATAACAATTAGTTACCAACTAAAAGATAACAATTTTTTGTTTTTTTTTTTTTGTCTCCACTCTTTTTATTGAGAGAAAACATTACACTTTAAATCTTACAAAATCTTACATGGGTTTGGACTTTTTAAGTTCAAAAATCGCTCGGCTTGACCATTTTTTCTCTCTCTGTAGTGGCGCCTTCGCCAAAATTTTAAATAACCTGTTCTATGCTATGCTATTCTATGCTTAGGGTGTTTCTCACAAATTTTCAATGGCGATTTCTCCCGTTAGATTAGACAGGGACACAAGTTCAACCCAAAAAGGATAGAAGACATACACTCCCACTTCCACCCAACCAAACAAATTCTGTATTTGTTCTTTGTTGAACAAATACAATATTTACTTGGTCGGGCGAAAAGTGTAAATATATTATTTTTATTAACGAAATTACTGGCGCCATCTAAATTTTAGTAGAATTATCTTATTCTACAGATTCACGTTAGCTATGTTCGTTCGTGCCGCTCAGTGCTACACTTTCCGGCCAACCAAATAAATACTATATTTGTTGTATGAAAAACAAATACAGTATTTATTTGGTTGGCTGGAAAGTGTAGCACAAATGAGATAGAGATAGAGAGCTCCATTATGGTTTCATATAAAAGGTTTTTTTATGCCTTAAAATAGATCATAAATATTTCTTTATATTATTTATATAGGCCGAAACTCAGACCCTTGCAGGGGTTGGGGTTCCCAACTTGGGGACAAGCCATAACCAATCCCAAACCATAGTCAAAGATAAAATTTTCATACAAAAGTAATTAAAATTTGTAATCCTAATGTAATTTTTTGAATTCTCTAATCATAGAAGTTTGTGAAACCAGAAATTTGGATGCGCAGAAGGTCAATGCGCAGTCCTGATTTCTTCTATGTCAATGGAGTAATTTAACAGAATCAAATATAAAGCTATTCAAAAAATTGTGTTTAAATACCGTCGCGACGCGTCGTATTTTAAATAATATGTCAAATTTCCATGCCTAGTAATTTGCTATTAAGAATTATTATAACAGAAAATATCATGACAAAACGAGACAAATACAAAATACGATAGTAGGGCGGGCGGGCCAGTTTTGGCCACTTAAATTTTCTGGCTTTTTACCAAGTAACATTGGTTCCATATAATTACTGTTTCAATCTGTGATTGTTTCAATTACTGATTGATTTTAAATCCGATTTTTTTATAGGGTTATAGCGTTTTTAATGGTTTTAATTTAGAAAAAGCTAATATCCTAGGATATTATTTAAATATTAAAGTAACAGTAACGGCATCCATAAGATATTAGATATAACAGGAATGTGGATTTATGATGTCACAAACACGTTATTTTCGGGATGTCATTGTGTGATGTTATTAGGGGCGGACTTAGGACATCCCCACCATGCTACATTCTTGTTAAATGAGACTACAATCTTAACATCACATGTCACATATTAACGTGGCTTTCACGTGAATGTCATGTTATTTTGCTACCTGGGAATGAACTAACAACTCTTCTCTCTAGAATACGCATACCGTTAATATAAAGTATCGCCAAAATCTCGGTTTGTTTGTAAACAAATAGTAGGTATATTCAGGCCTGAACAATAACAATTACCAGTAACTGTTATTGTTGTCTCTGTCTCAAATGTATATGTTTTCTACGTTTTTTTTTTTCAGTTTTTACAAATAAAATGCCTATTCTAGAGAGAGGAGTTATTAGTTCGTTGATTTGTGGCCACAGACAAATATACCCAGCCATACTATACATATTAATGAATGTACCAAATGTGATATTCTATATTATAGACGGGATATTTATAATAAATAAGCTGCAATTCTTACTAAAATTCCATAGACAAAATAAACAAATAGTTGATTTTTGACCGTCTGCGCATACTTCTACGTCCCGACTAAATGCGCCCTCCATTTTGATTCCAATTGTCCAACATAAAGTAAAAAAATATATATTTTATTTTGGTAACACTGTGTTGCGTTAGATAGGAATATTTTCTTTGTTAGAGATGTGTCTTTTCATTTCACATCAGTAGTCAGTAAAAGTTTCTTTTTGTCGTTGTTTTGTTGTTTTGTTGTTTTTAGGTAATATGTAAAAACTAAATCAATATGTTATACTACACAGATATTTATTTATTTTTACCAGTAATTTAAATATAAAAATATAATTCTTCGCACACACCTTTAACATATTCGTGCAACAGGTTAACATAACCTAATTTATGTATGTTTTGAGTTTGTTTTCGAGGTTTTTCTGTTATTTTTTCTACGCGTTTGGTGTTTTGTGCTAGAAGGGTGAACATTTTATTTTATTATAGACTATATAATAGCGTTTTTGAACTTTTAAAGTCTTTCTGTGTTTTTTGTATATTTTATAGTGCTTTTTCAAAGAACTAGTAAAGTCTTTGCAATGACGTGTTTTATAAAAAGTTGTAGAAACATAAAACGACTGCTACCTGCAGACAGCAGTATCATATTTTTTAGGTAAGTTCGATTTTTTTTAATATAACATAAGAAAACATTAAAAAGTAAGATTATGTCGTTTATTTATTTACATTTTACCATTAATTTAAATTTCCCGGCTGATTTCTGACTTAACTTCCGATCAAAATGGAGGACTCGTAAATTTGTATATAACCTTAAGATGACAGCTCATTTATGTTCTTTGTCTATGTAAAATTGAATAAAAATAGAGGTGGTCACAACTGGTGAGATGGCCAAAACCGGCCTGCCTGCCCTATATGGGTATTATCTTGCAATGACGTCAGTTTGTGTATGTACAAACTATGTACAAACATCATATACAGACACTTTTTTTCGTTTCCATTATTATCACATACTTTCTAAAGATACATTAAAAATAGAAAAGCTTTTTAAAACGGCAAATATTAAACCAATTTTCGAATATAATCGAGAACTAGGTCAATGTTTGCCAAAATACAATACATGCGAAAGTAGTGTATAGAAATATTTCTGTATCATCGTGATATAATGGGTATATTGAGAAAACTCGACGAAAATAGCCACAGAATTTAGAGGACACATTAAAGGTAATATTTTCTGCAATTTTCCACTTTGATAAGATTCCTTAAATATAGATTTTATTATTAATAGGGAATAAGAGATTGCCAACAAATTGGACTTTTATGGGGGGAAGGAAAAATATTACGATATCTTAAAGGTGGTAGGGTGGTATTAAAAAATCTTACGAATTTTTTTTTCTTTATGTCTTAAATAAACCTATATTTAAAATTATGTCCTAATAAAAAGCCTTAATTTAACCCAATCAAATAATAAATATATAATTTTTAGTTTTTTCCAAATTATAAAGGCGGGACTTTTTTAAAACTAAAATTTGGCACAGAATTTTGTTATGATATTTTTCATGAGGGGAGACTTAAAACTGTCAAATAAACGTGTTTTTTGAAATGCCCTACATTTTAGGTAGGTATACGACCCTTGTACTCTAGCCCGGAAAAATAATAACCTCATTAATCAAAATATATTGGTATTAGATCGCTATCGATCGGTGTGTTTAAAGAGCAAAACTGCTCTACTCAATTATGTACAAATAGCAGATAAAAATCCTGCACCCCGATTTTTTAAGGGATTTTTTCGAAAGTATATGTAGACTTTTTCATAATTTTTCATTAAAAAAACTTTAATCGCGGTTTTCTTAAAAGTATCTATAAAAAATAGTACCTATAATACATATTATGTAGACTTTTTCATAATTTTTTATCAAAAAAACTTTAAACGCGTTTTTCTCAAAACAACGTTTTTTCGGTCGGCGGCGGTGATTTCTCCGGAACCACTGGACCGAGCCTTATAAAATTTTAAACACATTTTCTACACATGAATAGCTTTAGCGCATTTCAATTCAATTCAACTCAATTGTGATTTTTACTATTTTTTTTTACCAAAAACAGTGAAAAAGGACTCTTATTTATCAATAAATATTAATATCCATAGAATACGCTATAGCTAAATATTTTTGATTTTTTCGTTTTAGATGAGCCCTTATCAAGATATCAACGCCGCCAGCGATATATCTACTTTTCGAGTAGTTACGTTTGCCTGTTATTTTTGGTATGAAAAGTGTTTAAAATAAAAAAAAATATTATTATTTTATGTATTTCGAGAGTGTATTTATTAGGTTCAACAAATTTTATGTCAATATCTATAATAATACATTCTTAAAAATTAACAAAAATAGCCCTTTTTTGGAGCATCTAAACCAAAAAATAAATACAAGGCTCTCTTCTCTTCGTCGTTTATTTAGTGTCCAAATTTTTAAAATCAGATTTTTACTTTTATTTTAGGTTTATCCTCACTCAAAATATTTAATTTAAATTTAAATTATACTTTGATATTGGACGTTTATGGAGCAAAAAAGTGTTTCTGGATAATAAAGGAATATTCTCAAATTTTATGCCCCTCTACAAAAATAAAACGGATTTTTTATCGGGTAAAAATGCTAAAAATTGACACATGTGGTTAATAAGGCTAGAAAAAAATGTCCAAAAAATAATTAAATATCTCAATAAAAGTTAAAAAAATGCATTAAATAAATAAAAAATGCCTTGTAGTATATTATATTATGTAATAAAACATATTAAATAAACTTTTCAAAAAAGTGTCAACTCCAAATTGTACATATTATTATGCTTTTTGGCCAAATATCATACCTTTTATCGAAATAAAGTGATTTTTTACATTTTATTGGATTTGTGAATTTTTTTGAAACTCTGTTCTTAAAAAAAAAATAATAAATATGGGGCTTTAATTGGTACTTATTAATGAATTTATAAAAAAATTACCCCTGAGAATAATTTGTAAGTAACCTTTTTTGTAGCATAAATAAGCTTCATACGTCAATTTTTACAATGTTTTTACCCTGGTAAATGCTGGGATTGCCTGGGGTGACAAAAAGGGCCATAAATGGCCTAGTTGTCCGGCTTTGGCCAACCCAAAAAAATTTACTACTACTACCCTGGTAAAGCCATTTTTTCATGTAAAAGAGTAATTTTGTATTGAATTTTCCCACATTATTTTGACTGGGCACCCTAATGTATACCATTCGGTTGCACTTTGGCAGGTAAATTAAATTTTAACACGATTTAAATTCACCATATGCAAAAAACCTTTCTGGTGTCAGACGCAAGTTTCCTATAAATGCAACATTAAATTTAAAGCGAAAACTTTAAGGATTTTATACTTAAAGTTTAACTGGTTTAAGTAATTTCTCAGAACATAACGCTATGCTGAAATCAATATATTACATATTATATAAAATTTCGTTGGATTTTTAATACTGAATACATGTTGTTAATACTTTACTTGTGATATTAAATACTGCAATGTGTGTATTGTATACAAAATATTGCTGGTACATTTGAATCAACACGCAACATGTGTTTATTAATACTAGCATAGTATATATTATTCTTATAAATTCCCATACGTGGTATTAGAATGAAGGCATCGACATTCCAAAAAAATTATTGGGTCATTTTATTTACGTCTCCAAATTTAAAGTGGATATCTTAAGCCATCAAAAGTTAAAGGGGCGGATTTTGCCACGCACTGTAGAATGCAAAGCATTACAAATATTCTTGTTCTCAACAACTTTAATTCATTTCCATAGTACACGTTTGTTGAAGGCAGCTCTAATGAAACCCTTTGCATAGAAGTGAACAATTTCGCCGGATTTATGTATATTTTCTGGTAAGCCGAAGCAAAATTAAATCGAAGAGTCTGCAAATCTGGTGTAAACGCAATTAAAACAAATGTTAAAAAAAGGTAATTTAAGTATAGGAAAGACGCCTAATTTCGGAGGGTTTCCTAATTTCGGATAGTAGTGTATCTAAGATACTATCTACAGAGGTAAACAGAAACTAACTTTTATTTAAAGCCAACAGTCAAATTAAATCCGTCCTGTAATATCGAGGGGCTGACCGCGAAGAAATCTTTTGTACAAGCCAAAGGAACTCTGGAGGAACTCCGAGAAACTCCGGAGGAACTCTGAAGGAACTCAGAGGAACTCTGAGGAACTCTTTGCAAAAAGGAACTCTTTTGTACAAAGAAACAAAGAAACAATTATTCTTTATTATCCATGTGGATTAACGTTTTTATTTTCAAACTAGATGAGCCGTTACAAACACCTTATCAAAACATCCTACTTTTGGGCGCCAATTTTTTTTTGAAGGGGCGCCAAGTTTGGAAGAAACTGTTAGGGACAAAGCTTTTTTTTTCCTGAAGGTAATTTTTAATTTTGGGACAAAGCTTTTTTTCTTGGAGGTAATTTTGGGGTGCCAATTTTTATTTTGAAGGGGCGCCAATTTTGGTAGAAACTGTAAGGGACAAAGCTTTTTTTTATGGTGCCAAGGAACTCTGGAGGTACTCCGAGGAACTGAGGAGGAACTCCGAGGAACTCCGAAGGAACTCTGAGGAACTCTTTGCAAAAAGGAACTCTTTTGTAAAAATTTCAGACGAAGTCAGCCCCTTGTGTAATATGGTAACGGTAGAGCTTCTCCCCGTTAATTGGCAGCACAAATTTTTTAAATTGCAAATGGAAAAATTATGGCTCCTATATTATTCGTAAAAAATTGATTAAATTCAATATTAAATTACTTCTTATTTGTAGAAAAAAATATCTAGGAATAACAAGAAACATAAGAAATGGGATCCATATCTACTTTGAAAAAAAATTCGGATATTTTCGAAATTAGGAACCCTTTTTCAAATTCACAAAAATGCGCAAATAGTCTAAACCAAAAAGTACTGTCACCGGAGATAAGCATGTGTACCAAATTTTAGCTTTCTTAGTTTATTTTAAGTAGATGAAAAAGAGAGAGGGTTTTAGGGTAAAATTTTATTATCACTTGGTGAGTATGTAACATAATTTTAGTTTTAAATTATCTCATGTGCTTAAAAAGGGGAAAAAGGATTTTTTTATTTTATGGGTGGGGAGTAAATTTTACATAAAATTGTATTGTCAACCGCATGTGTACCAAATTTTAGCTTTCTAGGTATATTTTAAGTGGGTGAAAAATCCTTTGGCAGATTTGAGGACAAATATATTTTTTATGTACGAGTGAAGTGAATAGAAGGGTTTGGATTTTTTTTTTCAAAAATCTGAGAAATCCAAAAAAAAAGCTCAAAAATCTTAGATTTTTCAAGTCATCCAAACCTCTAAAGACCTTGTTTAAAAATTTTGTAGTGATTCAACTGTAGAAAACAGAAAAAAAATTGAATTAATTTTTTGTTTTAGTTTCTTCGAGTGTTTCTTTTTTCGCAAATTGAATAATAAAGGACCGCTTTCACCATTTTTTACCCTAGGTGGGCTCAAAGCAAAATCAGGGACTAAGCCCCTTTTGTCCTCTTCAGTTACGGCCCCGAGGCTCAGAGCGTTTTTCAGCTATTATGGTAACAAACCCAGACAGACAGACAAACCGACAGACAATTTTTTTTACCTAAATCATGTCTTTTGGATATAAAACGTCGAGAAAACTAGACGACGACTTAGGGTCTCTTCAGTTTCACCAAGATCGATCGTATCAGGAGAAGCCTACATACTTTTCTACGAACAAGAAGGTCATAATCACAACTTTGAAGAGCCACGATTTTAGTTTTAATAACAAATATTTTTTTTTGTTTTTATTTTTTTTTTCTGTTATATATTTATATTTTTTCTGTTATATATTTATATTTTATGTTATATTTTATTTTATGTTATATGTTTATATTTGATATTTGTATTTTCAGATTTAGAGCACTAGTAAGTAGGCTAGTTATATATTATATTAAAAATTATAAAATTAATACTATAATAATAATAATTTCTTGTTGTTCTTGTTAATAATAATTGTTAATTGTTAATTGTTAATAATAATTACAATGGATAATTTTTGAATTAGGGTAGTTTTTAAACAGCGTGCAGGTGTATACTTTATAAACTAAAATGCTGGAAAAACAAATTTAAAATAGTTTCACCCACTTACCTCCCCATTTTAAATTGAATTTTTGTCGGTTTTTCTTTATCTAATTTAGGTATCTAAATTGGAAAATAAAATGATCTTTTCATACTCTTAGACATTTAATTTAAGTTAAAAATTGATTTTACGAAATGACTATGTATAATTTTTATTATAAATACATTTTTTCTATTTTGCAACTCTTATAAGCTCATAATCACACGCATTTTGCGTGTTCTTATAGGCCCATAAGAGGTCTGTACTTTTTGTTTTTTTGGGATGGCAACAGACCTGGCCTATCGCTTGACGTTTTCCGTGCAAATGTCAATGTCGCTTTAAAGTTGAATTTTCTACAAAATTTTGTGTTTAGTTTAATTTTACCATGTTTCAATTGTGGCTTGGTTAATTGCAGTAAAAAAGAGAAGAGATGACTATAAAATATATCAAAATATCATTTGTTCTTAGAATTTTAAACATGATGTAAACTGTAATGCCAATCCAAAACAAAAATCCCTAAATCAGTAATCAATTTAAATGTAAGTTTTTTTAAATTTTAGCATAATAGAAAAAATTGTATAAAGCACTCGTTTCATAACACGTTTTTAGCGCAGTAGTACTTTAGAAAACTCACCGCAAGCGGCTCGTTTTCTAAACTTGTACTCGTACGCTAAAAACGTATGTTATAAAACTAGTACTTTAATATACTATAATTTAACAACGGATATTTTTAATATTGCGTAGTAGGTATTTTGGCATTACTTGTCCAATCAAAATGTCTACTACGTACCTAATATAAGAAAATTTAATTACAACCCTATCTAACATTAATCTGATTTAAATGTAAACATTCTACTATATCTCTGGTATCTGCTATACCATAATATTATGAGTATGCCAACAAAAATTATTTAAAAGTAATGACCATCCATAAAATTTTTGATTAAAAAAAAACATTAATTTTAACTATTTTCGTTGGAGTTTGGACTTTTTAACATTTAAATAATAAATTAAGTATAAATTTAATTAAAACATAAATGCACTGTTGAATATGTAGATATTTTTCGTCCTTTTCATAAAAGGGACTAAAATTTAAATGCAGATAATTTTAAAGCAGGTAAAAAATTTCAAAAAAAAAACGGAAAAAAATCATGAAGCGTCGAATGTTGAATATTTATAAACCTTATAGTGTCCTCTATACATTTATTTGAAAATGTTTGCGGTCTTGCTTAAAAAATTAAATTTAAGTGGCACACTGCATACCGGGTGGGCCATTTAAACGGTTATATCTCAGAAACTGTATAAGATAGGTTTTTGAAATTTGGTACTTAGCTTCAATATCAAGGAGGACTTTTTATCAAATCAGATTTTTTTATCATCCACACCCTTAGGATGGAGAGGGGGTAACTTAAAAATTTTAAATAGAATGGGAGTGTTTTTTATTCAGATTCAAATTCAGTATAAAAAATCACATAATTGACAGAAAAAGTTTTTTTTTAAACCTTAAATTAGGCTGTTAAAAAAACTAAAATAAAAAAAACACCATTTAAAAAAATTGAAAAATTTGAATATTTTAGTAGTTTGGACTTTTGTTTAGGTTTATTTAATTGTTTTAAACCTAAAAATGTACAAAAGAAATCAAATCTGATTTTTTTCCAAAAATTTAAATTTTTTTACCTGACGCGTCCTGACATGGAGATAATACCTTTCTATGATGTTATACCCCATATTTGTCCTATATTTTAAAATTTAAAAAATACAGCCCTATAAAAAATTAAGTGTAAGATATTGTATTTGCAATGTACCCTTTAAATTTAATTTTTTAAGCAAGACCGCAAACATTTTCAAAAAAATGTATATACATCATTTAGAGGACCCTATAAGGTTTATAAATATTTAACTTTCGACGCTTCATGATTTTTTTTCCGTTTTTTTTTTGAATTTTTTACTTGTGTGCGGTGTACCATCGTTTTCATAATAAACGCTTACACCTAAAAATGTTACAGATTATATTGAACTTTATCAAGGTCTCTTTGACATTTATTTGTCAAATATTATTATGACATTACTTGTCAAAATAATTCACATTAGTTATGCCGCAGCTTACAAATTATCAAAAATGTATTATAACAGCAAGAATAAATGACGGGATAAGTGTACGTGAAATAGCCACTGAATTAAATGTTGCAAACAGCACTATAATGCGAGCAAAGAAAAAACTTGAGGAAACTGGACAGATTAGCAGAAAGCGGGGTTCTGGTCGAAGTAGAATGAGTAGTGCAGAAGAAGATATGCAATTAATGAATTATCTGCGGGAAAACCCTTTCCATACCGGAGTCAGAGCGAGGGAAGAAACTAACTTTCCTGGGTCATAATGCTGAAGAATTACGACAGGGCATCATTGAGGCTTGGCACGCAAAAATTACACCAAATTACACAAACCAACAGTTAGAATTACAAAGAAGATTTTTTTATTTTTGATATCTTAAAATAAGTCACTCTTGATGATGTTTTTTTTCTTTATATTTTTGAAGACACTATTTTGAAGAAAAAAACATTATCCCATGATCATATGAACCGTAAGAGTTGTACAAAAAGCGCTTAGTGTTTTGGGAGTTTAAAATCAAGCAGGGCAAGTTATAAAGAGTGACTTTTTTTGAGATCAAATCAAAAATAAAAAATAAATTCCTCTTTGTAACTCTATCTGGAGACATACTGTATAAATATCATTTATAATAAAATTTGTTAACCTTTTTGCTTATAAGCATATATGCTTAAAGACAGTTATAGGACTTGCACTATATAATATAGACTGTACTTTAACCTTACTTAATTATTACGGAAAATGTCAGTGTCAATCTTAGTAAAGTACATATACTACAACTAAAAATTTAAAATGTTGGGGACCTCAGGGTTCTGTGATGTGAGCGTTTTCTATGTGTAAACTGTATAAAATCAAAAGTAAAAAATCGTGTTAGTATCAAACATAAAATTAGTTTTTATGTTTCTACTGAGACCAAACACCAATTTTAATCAAAATTTATAGGTATAGTGTGTTTTATTTCTATTCAATCCCTCCCTGTCCCAAGGGAAAAATAGAAACATGTTGGAAAAACGTTAAAGGAAAACTAAACTTTTTATCAAAGAACATATATTTTTCAAATAAGTTTATTGATTTTCTTAAAAATATTGTTATCCTTTAAAGTCAATTTCTCGTCATTTGACTGGACTATATAGAAATTCATATATTTTCTTAAAAAAATATTTTTTTTTAAGGTTGTACCTACTCTTCGGTAGGCACACCCCGGTATTCCAAACCGTGCGGTTATGGCCTATTTATTTTAGTTTAAAGCAGTAAGTAATAGCAATATTAAAGACACCATGCCCCAGGCGAGATTTGAACCCGCAACCTCAATATTACAAAGCCACCGAGGTCGGCAATTTAAATTTATATAAGCTTTGCATGATTTTAAAGAACATTGATAGAGCTTTTTAATTTAGTATAAATAACATTTTCAGACAAAGTAAATTCTTAATTTATCCCACACGTTCTCACAAGGATTCATGTCAGGTATATTTGCTGGCCAGTTCATTCTTTGAGCATTCCCTTGCTGTAGGATATTGAAAACCCTTCTTGTGTGGTGGGGAGTGGCGCTATTGTCCATAAAAATGAAATTGTCTCCAATTTCTTTCCGAAATGGAAGGAAGATTGAGGAACAGTGTTTTGGGCGTAAATGTTTTGCTTGAAAACAGAGAAGGACATACTGGTTATTCACACATGTAGCGTGGAGATCCAAATGTACCAAATGTATTTGAACGAAAATTTATACCTTTTCCGGCCGGAAAACTCAATTTTTGGAACATCTAAAATCGATTTTATCGATCGCCATTTCCGTAATTTTTTTTTACGAAACCCTTTGTTCACGAACTAGCTATTGTAATTAGGAACAACACCTAAAAATTTCAGATTGATCGGTAAATTGGTTTTCGAGAAATCGTGGTCACCGCAAACGATAGAAAAAAGGCGTTTCGGGGCAAGGGCCATGGTTTCCACAATTTTCCGAATTTTGCAATAAAAAAAATTTCACAAACACCCGGAAACATATACTACTTTATTGTTTGTAGGTCGTTCCAAAAAATTGTGACTACATACCTGTAAAAAATCGCCGCTAAAGTATGAAAAATAAAGTACGCGCACGAGATTAGAACAATTGTTTTTGAGAAGTGTACTTTGCTATGCACTGTAAAGAGTTTTTTTATGGAATGCGAAGCATTACATATCATCGTGTTACCTTAACTACCTCGTATCTCCAAATTCACAGGTTTTCAGGGGACACAAAAAACCGGTTAACTTTAAAATTCTTATTTTTTTTTATTGTAATATAGACAAATATAAGTGTAGTTATTTCTTATGGACCCTTCAAGCATAGAATATTGCAAAATTATTAGTTACGTGAGTCAAAAATTAGAATTATGGAGATACGAGTTAGTTACAGTAACTATTATTTCCAAGTCGTAACCCTGTACTGGAGATACGAGGTTGCTCAATTAAAACCTGTGAAATATTTAAGGCATGTAATTTTTAAATATTTGCAATATTTTAGTAAAAAATAGTATATTGGGGTTTTTCAGGTTGCTTTAACTGAATCTGATGATAATTTTTTTTCTAACTTCTCCCGTGGGGGGATTATTTTAAAATGTTTACAATATTTTTGTAAAAGTTGGTATATAGGGGTTTTTGGGGTTCACGAAACTAAATCTGATAACAACATTTTTCTAATTCCACCCCCTGAAGGTTGGGGGTAGTTTTCCTGAAAATTCGCATATTGGGGTTTTTGAGGTTGCTGAAAGCGAAACTGATAATAAAAAAAGCTAACTCCACCCCCTGAGGACGGAGGGTAGTTTTCGTAAAAATTGGTATGTTGGAGTTTTTGAGGTTGCTGAAAGTGAATCTGATGATAAGAAAATTCCAACTCCACCGCCTAGATATAAATTTTATAAACATTTTAAGAAAAAAAAACGATAAAAGGGATATTTTTCACCACTGGGGGTGAGATGGAGGGGTGGTAGGTCTTTTTTTAGTTCACCAATATATTTTCCGCATCCAAATACATAAGTATGCAAAGTTTTATCTTCTTAGATATTTTCACCTACGGGAAATTCCTTATTTGCTAGGCCTAATATTGGAGATACGAGGTAGTTACAGTTATTTATTTTAAGTAGTAAAGGAGATACGAGATAATTAGTTCCACATAACTTATAAACCAATTGGAATTTTAAATTAGGACTTTGTTTAGGTCATTACTAATCATGTACAGAATTGATTAGTGCAAAAAACCGAAAATCGAATTTTTGGAGATACGAGGTAGTTAAGGTAACACGACGATATATTTACGGCTTGTTCTTTATCGTTAAAAACGTTTAAATAAATTTATACATACCCAAAGTGTCGCTTTTTCTGTTTATGCGATGCAAGATGCTTTGAATATGCAAACGATCGGCTGCAGACGTTGCACGTGAGAACTTCATCTGTAAAGATAAATTTACATAAAAATTTTCATAAATATTCCAGTCAAATATTTGCTTCATAATGTGAAATTGATTTTTATTCCAAACTCGGACTGATCATTTATTAAAAAATACTGCTGCAAAGGCAAAACGTTGTGTCCCCTAAATCTAGAGTGCCTTATTGTTTACGTTTTTGGACATTTTATCTAAATCATATACAAGCAGCCTATAAATTTTTTACTTAGAGATATTCTCAAAAACGGTTTGGACTCACAGTCTAATGTCGTAAACTTTGTCAAGCAATACAGTGTTGCCTGTTGCAACACCTGCTTTAGATATTTTATTGTAAATTTTAAGAAATATTAGTTTTATTTGAATTTTATATGAACTAGTAGTTTAATTTTAATAAATTTAATTATATTACATTATCAAACATAATTATAGTGTCGTAGTATAGTAGTTTTTTAAAATTTTAATGCAGGTATAAAGATTTATCATAATGATAAAGTGAAAATTAAGCAGTATCGAGTACGTTTATGTAAAGAAATAAACAAAAAGATGACACCTTCATAAACATTGGTCTGAAATAACTTCTTGAGGTAAAAGTTCTTTGATGTATACCGACAAGCAACGCACTTTTCTATTGTTAATACACATAATAATTTAGTACATTCAAAATTATGTCAGATGTTAGGCCTGTTTAAGTTTAACCCTTCGTTAGGCGCGCGGTCTACGATCGTAGACCATGCTTTTTTTTAGCTGGATAACTTTTTACACGGAGTGTTTACGCTTGCGCCCCTTCGAGTAGCTGTGCATTATGCATCAATCTATTAGATCAGTAATAATTCACACTTTGAATGGGTATAATATTGGTTTTATTCATATTGAAACCTGCCTGGTCTACGATTGTAGACCGCGCGACTAACCACGTTACCTTTTTTATTTTTGCATTTTTTTATTTTGTGTCAGTTTTTATGGTTTCTTTTTGTGAATATTGTTTTTCAAAGTTAGTTTATTAGTTTAAAGATAAATTAAA
Organism: Brachypterus glaber; assembly: GCA_958510825.1. Taxonomy (NCBI): domain Eukaryota; kingdom Metazoa; phylum Arthropoda; class Insecta; order Coleoptera; family Kateretidae; genus Brachypterus; species Brachypterus glaber. The sequence goes on along the minus strand of CAUEHQ010000656.1, from coordinate 5,564 downwards.
GATACAATATGTCTTTACCACCAAAAAAAATAGCAGTATATAGTAAGACACTGGCACGAGTCTTTTTGGGCATGAAAGAGCTCATAAGTAATGTTTTTGATAAATAAGGTAATTTTCTGTTCTATAAAACTAAAAATTACTTTAGACACTAAATGTGCATAAGAAGGGAAAATAAATCGAAAAAAAATGCTCAAAATATCATAACTACGATTGCAAAGAGCACATGTGCAAGGCGCATGAGTTACTAAAATATTGCATGATTTCGAGTAAAATTTTATAATATTTTTTTCTTTTAATTTAGGTGTTTTTTTATTTTTTTATAATCGTACATGTTAAAAAAAAATGTTTGTTAAGTTATTTTTATTTTTTTTACAAATTACCGTACAGATGTAAAATATATGTTAGAATTGTATATCATTTTTCATTTACCCTTAACACTTACTAAAACAATAATAATTTGAAAAAAAAATATGTAAATAACTTTTAAATACAACCAAATAAATAACATAAGATATTTGGTTTTTAAAAATATAAATATGTTTTTTTTTTAAACAAAAAATAAAGTGGTCTACAAGTGTAGACCGCGCGCCTAACCACGTTACAAAAAGAGGCGCCCCTAACGAAGGGTTAACGAATTAATTTATTAGTAAATATAAAGTGTCAATCAATTTAAATAAAACAATTGAATTCATCCCAATGCAGACAAATACTCAGTATTGAATCTCAACATGCATGAATTATTCTGAAGTAATTACTGAAATTACAGGAGCTTCGTTAGACAGTAAAAGATATGACGTCAACTATACTCAAGAGTATCTACTACACTAGTTTACAATGATTTGTGCGAAGGTTCTTTTTCACATTTTCTTAGGTAGGGGAAGGGACCCTAAGATGACGAACTTGAGGATTTGTATGGTGGTAAATTAATTGTCTATCTAATTTTTATATTTTGTTTTGTTTTAATTATTATTTTCCTTAAAAAAAAATAATTAAAAAAAAAATGTAAAATTAGTCATCTTGCCACCAGGAGAGGACCAAGGACGAAGGGTAAAAATCTAAAAAAAAACCTTTATTAAAAAAAAATTATAATAATTAGAAAAAAATTTGAAAAAAAAATGTGTATTTCAATACTTTTAATTTTAGAATTCTAAAATATAAAAGTAATTAGCTTAAAACTTGTTTGGATAATGAAGGTTATTTTAATTTTCACAAAAATCACAAATCCAAATCTTTATTTTAGCTATTTTAAAAAACGTTGTTATAGTATATTTCTAACGTAATAAGAAAATTAAACATTTACAACTCAAGACATGGTATCTAGGTTCTTAGTAGTTTATTTTTACTTTTTTGGCTTTCTGGCGTTAAAACCAAAACCAGAGCAAAAACAGTAGAAAAACTAATTAAAATTATCAAATTGTTGCCGCTCTAATATTTTTATAGTGTAGGTATGGTTAAATTAATGCAGTCTAGGTATAATTAGCAATGCTAATTTAGCATTTTTGCTGTTTTTCTACTTTATTGCTCTTTATCGTCATTTATTATATATAATTGCAAAAAAGCATTCAAAAAGTAGCGATGCAATATTTCTTCCTTATATTGCATTTTAGAATCTAAGTGCTGTGATATTTTAGTGACAAACCAAGAATAAGGAGTACTGAGAAATTTAACAACCCATTTCTCAAATTAATCAAGCTTGCGCGTCTTTTGCACTGAAGGTTTTAAGGTGGGATATTGACAAAGGATGGTAATCGAGTGGTAGACGACTCAGCATAGGTAATTTACTATGGCTAGTAATTCCGCAGTGTTACTTATGTACAGTAGTCGGCGTAAACTCAGATATGGCTTACGGAATAATTTTGACGAATTATGAGGGAAACATTTGACGACTAATTTGTTACCCACAACAATATTAACTATACATATATATATAAATCGGTGTTTTTCGAAGAAAAAACCGACATTCAATTTTTATCTTTTAAGAATACGAAAGTTTTTAAATTTTATTTATCGATAACTTTTTTTCCCACCTTACTCGTTTAAATGGAGTCATTAAAAAAAATCAAGATAAAAAGAAATAAAAATGTAAATATTTAAAACCTCGCCTCAACGCTGGAGTCGACGCGGCGCCTATGCGAGTACTGGAAATTCGTCGACTACTGCTTATGTACTATTAATTTTTCAGTAATAAAGTGTTATTACTTAAGTAATAATTCTTAGTAAGCAGTAATTTATTATAGACGTCAGTAATTTAATTTTATTACACTAATAATAACTTACTCATGGGTAATAACTTTTTAATAATATTCTTACATACCAGTAATTTAAAATTATTACACTAATAACACTACTCTACAACAAAAGATTTTTTTATTTTCCGGGGGCTTGTTAGTCTCATCTGGCTGATTTCGGAACCTTTTTTTGTTTTTCTCGATCAGCTCGTTTTTTTTTGAGATATAGCGCACAGTGTTTTTTTTGCCTATAGTTGTAGTAAAAAAAATAATTAGGTTCTAGCTATTTATTTTTTTGTCGTGGATTGGTTCTATATTAATGGGCCTCTAAGCCGAAAAATAGCGGATTTAAAATATCTTTATTGGTTTGATTTTATAGGCTTCTAAATTCAAAAAAATTAATTTTTTCGCATTTTTTTGATATATTTTGATAAAAAATTTATATTAATACTAAATATAGAATCTAATTTTTATGTGCAATACTAACTACTACTATGTGCGGTTTATAAAAATAAAAAAGTTTTAGATTTAATCCAGTGACGGAGATTTTACCGGGGGTTATCGAAGAAAAAAAAACAAAAATATTTAAGTGTTTTATTTATTTTTAGAAGAGCAACACAATAAATAAAATTTATCATAAAAAAAAACCAAAACGAAATATTAAAAATAAACTTTTTCTCTTTGCTTTAAAACATTAAAATAACATTAAAATAACATTAAAATAACATTAAAATAACATTAAAATAACATTAAAATAACATTAAAATAACATTAAAATAACATTAAATAAACCTTAAATAATTAATTTGTTGTTCTGCTTTCAATAACTCTCCGTAAAATCTCCGTTATCGGACTCAGTCTAAAACTTTTTTTATTTTTACAAACCTTACATGTGTGTTAATGTTGCTTATAAAAATATCTATAGAATTTATATAAAATGAAAATATACCGAAAAAATACGAAAAAATTTCATTTTTGAATTTAGAAGCCTATAAAAGACAAACGAATAAATATATTTAAAATCCGCTTTTTTTGGCTTAGAGCCCTTTTAATAGAGAAACAATCCACTTTAAAAAAAATTAATTAGAAACTATTTATTTTTTTTTTACTAAAGTCTAGCATCCAGGTAAGAATATTTATCTATACTGTACGTTTTTACTATAGTAATAATATATTATCTATATATATACAGAGCGGTCCAAAAGTCACCCCCCCCCCTCTTAACTTTTAAACCAGTTGAGATATCGACTTCAAATTTGGAACTTTTAAATAAGACAACTTAAACTAACTTTTAGCATATATTTAATACCTTCAGCTCTTAAAATGTGGGTACGGGGGGCATGGGGGCACATTTTTTTAAACAGAAAGGGGGGTCGTGTAATACATAATTTTAAAGCTTATAAAATTCTCCATTTAACTCCATATTTTTAAATTAAAAAAAAAATTGGGTTTAAAATGGGGTTGAAAATGGGTATTAATGTCAAAATTCCTCTAAAAAAAAAACAAATAATTTTTTAAAAATGCTTAATTTCATCATAAAAAAATGTTAATTATACTTTTAAACTAATTTTAGTTGACAAAAATAAAAATTTATAAAAAAACCTTAAAAAATCGAATGTTTTAGCACAAAAAATTGAAAAATCAAAACCTTAAAAAACATTTTTAAAAAAATTAAAAATGTTATTTTAAATAGAGAATTTTATAAGCTTTAAAATGATGTATCACACGACCCCCCTTTACATTTAAAAAAATGTCCCCTCATGCCCCCCTGCTCACATTTTAAGAGCTGAAAATATCAAATATATGCTAAAGGATAGTTTAAGTTATCTTATTTAAGAGTTCTAAATTTGAAGTCGATATCTCAACTCGTTCAAAAGTAAAAAGGGGGGGATGACTTTTGAACCGCACTGTATATATATATATATATATATATATATATATATTTTTTTTTTACTTAAGTTAAATGGCTAATTGAGTGCATATGTTGCGAGCCCCGCAATGTGGTGTAGAGCTCTAGCTATTTTAAATATACTATACTCTAATAGAGTATAGTCTAGTAACTAAAAAAATATATAAGGGTTAATTTTATACTATAAATTTATAGCTTTTATAAAACGGTTAAAGTAATAATTACGTTTTATACTTTCAGGGGAAAGCATTCTTGTATTGGCAGCAATATTTAATCAGTAAGTGACATAGTATGTCACTGACATACCCACATCAAACCTTTATATATGCATGCTGCCCTGAAAGGTCGATGTTACATTACAAAGGAATATTTCATGGCCGGTCGTTTATATTTTAGATTGTATTAATGCACTACAAGCAACGTAAAAATTAGGATATAAAAACACGTGTTTAAAAAAGGATCAATTTTAATAAATAGTCGGACAAAGGATATTTAGAAAATTATGGATATATGCATACATATTATAACATTAAATTATAATTTACTAATTGTTGGAAAAACGGGTGAATGACTGTCTCTGTGATAATCAGTCATCGGCGAATTTCCAGTGCTCGCATAGGCGCCGCGTCGATTCTAGCGTTGACGCGAGGTTTTAACTATTTACATTTTTATTTCTTTTTATCTTGTTTTTTTTATGATTCCATTTAAACGAGTTAGGTGGGAAAAAGGTTATCGATAAATAAAAATTAAAAACTTTCTCATTCTTAAAAGATAAAAATCGAATATCGTTTTTTTCTTCGAAAAACACCGATATATATATATAGTTAATATGTATAGTCAATATTGTTGTGTGTAACAAATTAGTCGTCAAATGTTTCGATTTAGTGACCTCATAATTCGGCAAAATTATTCCGTAAGCCTATGTTTCTGTGTTTATTTTCAACGTTAATGAGTCATAACTGAGTTTATTCCGATTAATGGTGATAATAGTGGACATCTCCTATCTCAGATATGAATATATTACGCACGGAGTACGCGAACCGCAAATAGCGCATAAAAGGTAGATAATATATTTTTTATAGCCGAAAGTATGTATATAAGAGTTCGAGGCTATATTAGTCTTTTTTACCGTGACTTATATGTTAGGGTCTGTTCAACAATTATGTAACCGAATTTTTGCTATTTTTGGACCCCCTGTTCCAAATATACATGGGCTGTCACTTTCAGCAAGACCCCCTTCCCCAAGATCGGTGACATAATTGTTGAACAGTTCCTTATTTTTTACTAGTAGCAACATTTAACTATTTTTGTTCAGATAATGAACTATATATTAAAATATTAAGAAATGTTATTTCGTAAAATTTTCATAAAAATCAAGTAGTGATAACTGGTAGATATCGGCAGCTTATAATAAATTTTAAAATGTT